>VUQH01037823.1:14356-41486 GCA_015106775.1 Etroplus canarensis | reverse complement strand
AAAAAAATTTTTTTTTTTTAAATTATTTTATATATATATATATATATATATATATATATATATATATATAAAACTTGTTATAGATTACAGTAGTTAGAGTGTAAAGGTGGCAAATCTAGCGGCCACTAATTCACTTTTGCTTAGATCAGTGTTTCTCAAATGGGGGTACCCCCGTGGTACTTGAAGGCACTCCAGCGGGTACGTGACATTTTATAAAAAAATACATATAATTTTAAAAAATCAATTCAAAATCTTTTTAAAGTTATTTAATAAACATGCAAATTGTCCAAAATTTCCAAAAGTTCATAAAATTAATTTTATATTGATTAGGCTATTCACTTTCATTAACCTAAAAAAACCAGTGTCCCCTATACAGTACCACGATGGTTTGACCCAACCTGATAATCTGCATCACCTGTCAATCATTGCTTCCTTGAGAACTAAAATAATGGAGTCAAGGTTAAAATGTAGCAGCAATGCTACTGAACACATAGTGGCACAAGTACCAAAGAAGGTGAAACCAGTGCCGGCAAAATATCGGCAGCGTTCAAAAGATAATGTTTTTATGGGATTTAAATTGATTAATTGCAAGCCACCCGTGACATTGTGATTTCTCTGCGGGAAAAACTAGCCAACAGTGTCATGAAACCAGCACATCTTAAAAAGTAAGTCCAAAATGCTCAGTTCATTAAAACAATGTTCTTCAGTGTTGACAGTTTGCAACTTTAATATGCCAGTCAAATTTCTGATTCAGAAATTTGACTGGCATATTAAAGTGGCATTTTTTCAGTGACAAAAAAGTTGAACCTAATCTAATCTAATCTAATCTAATCCAAAGTATACTAGAATATATAATATGAAACTAGTCAAGGTGTCACAGGGGGGAGTAAAGTTTGATGCCAACAGGTAGGAATGATTTCCTGTGGAGTTCTGTGGTGCATCTTGGTGGAATGAATCTGCTGTTCAACGTGCTCCTGTGTCTGTCCAGCACATCATGGAGAGGGTGTGAAGGATTGTCCAATATTGTCCTTAACTTGGACAGCACCACCTCTTAATAAATTTGTTTAGATTTCTTTATGATTCTTTGTGAAGAAATCTTTATAATTAAGTTCACAAATTCAGTCTGAGAACAGATCTTTATTATAATCCCAAAAGAGGGCACTTTGTTCTTTGTTAACAAATTTTTAGTTATTTTTTTAAAATATATTTTTGTCTTCAAATAGTTCAAAAAACCCACCATAGATGAGGAATTTTTTGCACAGTTATGGAGTTTAGTAAATCAGACACTGATGCTGCAGTGCTGAGTTTTACATCTTTTTTTCCAACCAAAAACATCTTTCTTTGGTTGGTTCTCTGGTTGTCTGATTACGCGCAATTTAATCAATGAAATCAATGAAGTTATTCTGGGGCAAACTCAATCAAATATTTTATACTTTAAAAAATCAGATATGACTGGTGACCCTACACATACAGTTTTCATGTTAAAATAACAGCTATTTGCCTCTTCCCATTCATTTAGATAGGAGCGCCAAAGCCCTGAAGTGTCACCCAGTGGCAGCCGAGTGAGACGCTGTAGTCATATTGCTATTCTTGTCTGCATAAGCTCGTCTAAACTGTCAATCAAACATGAAGATTTAATACACTCAAAATTATCACTACATAATGAAGAATATACATTCTATTGTTGAAATGATTTACACTATCTGAACAATTTAACCCATCTAAGTGTTTAGGGAAGAACAAGGGTAAACATCAAACACATCTTCCTGTCACTCCACCCAAAATGTTTCGTATAATTCCCTCTTTAATTATGCTGCTTACATATTCTGACTTCACATTGAAAGTATCCTGACAACAATGAGAGCTGACACATACCAAACTTGGTATGTCCCAGAGCCATCTTCAATGGCTGGGATGCTGTCAGCTCCACCTACATCAGTGGCAGTGTCTCAATACTAGTGCGACACATGTCAGAAACTTTTAAATGTCTGCTCTTTTCAGCACAGTGCTTCAGCATCCAAAAGATGGCATTTTATGTGTATGAATACAAATGGTCAAAGAGTAAGCAGTATTTGCTGTAATATTGACATAGTGTTAAGTATGATGCTTGTATTCAATACATGATACACAATACTAAGCCTCTAGAAACAAAGGCTTTTTGTCTTTTTTGTATCTGTTAAATTCTGAATAATTAATGACAGCTCCATCGGACAGCTATTAGTGAAATAAAAATTCAGCCTCATGGCTGGATATTTTGATAGGAAAAGCCATCCCTTGTAATTTCACATGCCTAGTGCAGCCAGACACACATCTGAACTTTGACCTCCTTTGATCAGCAGTTTTGGCAAGGCAATCCATCATGGTGCTCTTACTGTCAGAAGAGGTGCCTGGCTGCAGCTGTGTGTCACTGGCTAAGAGGGGCTGCTTAAAGGCAATCATGTCAACCTCCACGCGACTGCTCAGACTCCCAGATTGAAGGAGGACTTGACAGGGCCAGAAGAGTCAGCTGAAGACACTGGAGGGCTGTGTCTGACTGCTCCGTGCCAAAAAATGATGGCTGATTTTATCCTCTGAATAAACTCAAAAGTGTAGGAAATTCATCCAATGAATACCTAACCTCTCTGTTAAACCACTGATTTGGCCCTGTTTTAATTTTTTAAATGAAGCAAATGTACTACGTTGTTTTTCTATTATATAAACAAAAGAAGTGCATTATAATGATCTAAAGCTGCCCTATTTAACATTACCAAAAAAAAGCAGTATATGAACATTTTTCTGGGTCTGACCTTCAAAATATGTTTCTGCCTCAGGACAGTGTGTAGACAGACAGACTGAGTACTCTTTAAAGGGATTACTGGTTGAATAGAGTGTTGCAGTGCTGAGCCAGGATATTTGCAATTAGAAAAAAATGTAAAATGCTTTATTATTTTTTCTGGCTTTGCTCCAGCAGCATTTTCTAGGTGAGCTGACATTAGAAAAACACACTAAAAACAACAAATCCAGAGGGAATAAAATACATTTCGTTTCTCTGGACAAATTGGTGGATGAATGTATTTTTGCCCAGGGCAGGAAAGTTACATGGGTGTTTTGCGCTGATGTATACATTATAGATAATGTGGGGGGGGCTGAATTCTTGGGTGAAAAGAGACCTCCTGAGCAGCAGGTTAGGCCCTCGTCTTAAATCTCTTCATGCAAAATGCCACTTGTCAGGTCATAGCGAATGTACCTACATCCTGGTGTAAATAAGGAAAGTAGTAAAGCAATATTCCATTGCCAATGATTTTCTGACAGGGAAACAGATAGCAAATTCCACATCACTTTTATGCAGGCACCCAGTGCATTAATGGCAAAAATGGGCTTGACTTTCAGACAAAGAAGCTGAGTGACGGCTTGCTGACTGCAGCTCCGAGTGTGCAATAACATGATGTGAAAGGACATTGTCAGGAGCCGAAGAGACGAGCCCAGATTGTACATAGTGACAGAAAACAGAGATGAGGACAGAGATACTGGTGCCATATTAGTGGCCAGCATATTCAAACACCCTCCTTGAGTCTAAGCAAACTTGACATCACCTCCAATGGCTTCAAAGTGTTCGCTCCCCTCCACCACCACTACCACATGCCCCCCCTCCTTTTCTGTCTGCAGCCAGCGTTCCCCTCTGATGTGTCTCCACACTCCACTCTCTCTCTTATGTAGAGAGTTACCAGCAGGCCTGTTCTGTCAGGACAGGAGGGTAGGGGCGCCGCGGCCTGCGGATACCCTCAGTCAATCTACATTTGGTCACCGCGGTGGGAAGTGTGCTCATTTTTTCCGATATCTGAGCTACTTGAGGTGATCCGAACACTGAAGTGTGAGGAGCTGTCACCTTGCATAAAACTCTGCACCAGCGGATCCTGATATGCTAAGAGGGGAGGGGGTGGAGATCTCTCTTTCCTGATAGGCTGTGAGGACACTGGGGAGCCTATAAGAGAGAAGGGGGAATGTATTCCACTCTGTCCGCCTGGGGACAAGAGGTCGGCAGGGAAGGAGGCAGCTCATCACCAGGCCCCCTGCACTCTCAGGACAGATTTATGCTGTTACCGGGCCAAGCATGGAAGAGTTATTTTAATTCCGTATCAAAATATCAACAAGAGGCCAGCAAAAAGGCACCAAAAATAGGCATCATTCCTTTTTCAAAAGTTTGGAAGACAAGAAGAACACTGTAAAACATTGCAAGACAGGAACTATGCACCTGGTAAAACTGTGAATGGTGGCATTTGTTTTAGTGTAATGTTTTTACTGGAGGGTGTGCTGTAAGCCTGCCCAGTGGCAGTGGTGGGCACCACTGTTTGTACTCCACAGGCCATTAACAGTTCACCCTACCTTCACCAGCAGGGCAGCAGCTGGAGAGAAAGAAGCATGTAGCAGCAGTGTGGGATCTCATCCACACACACACACACACACACACACACACACACACACACAGCTAGAGGTAGGGAGGCAGGAGCATGCTCGGAGTAAAGTTGGCAGCTGTGCGGCTGTGTTTGATAAAGTGCAGCTCAGCGTAAACACACTCTGGGGCTCCCTGCACAGCTGGCGACCGTAGGTTACAGTTCTGAAAGATGGAGTGCAGGAAAGGGACAGTGGGAGGAAGAGATGGATGAGGGAATCGCAGCGCTTGCATCCACATATTATTGCTCTGAGGTTGAGGAGAAGGATCAGGGCTAAATTTATGATAACATGGAAGATGAGGGGAAGGTAATAAAATGTTACTGTGACAGTGTAAGGAAGAAAAGTGCACTTGTTTGACATTCAAAGGCATCTGCATACAATTAAAGAGGCATCAGCATGAAAGCAATTTGGGCACTACATATACTATACATAGAATAGGCTGATATACAAGAGCACAGTTTGTCATTAGTGCAGGCTGTAGTCTTACATGCTATTTTTGAACATATAAAGAATACAGACTTTACACAAGTGGAGACAGATTATCCATGACCTCATGGAAGAAACATCACAAATCCTCAAACAAGGCATGTTGACATGTCAGGAAGTAAATAATCATCAACAATGAACACATCCTGCGATCAGCTTTTACCCTTTCAGGGTTGTCTTCGTGCCACAGGATGACACAGCCAAATGAATCATTTGTTTTCTCTGCAGTTTCTGGAGGATTTTTAACAATCAAAAGAAGTTATAGCACCTCAAAAATCTATTAACACAACACTTTTCTAATCACTGACAGCTTCAGCAATGTCAAAATTAAACCACAAAATATGGAGCTGATATAGCCAAAACGATGAGAGAGATTGCATTGTTCAGACCATTTTATCTTGTCTAATAATAAACAAGGGTATATTTATTTTAAAATATTTAATTTTCTTGTAAAATAACAGTTCATAAATACATGCATGTTTGAGTAGCTGAAAAATAATTAAAATGTAAAGTGATTGACATTTTGAGGTTTTTTGGACATGCTGTACTCAGTGAAATGTTACTTGCCCCACTCAGTATTTACAGTATGTGGAGCACACATTTCATTAGTAGGTACATTGTTAACACAAACAACCAATAAAAGCAGACTGGAGCAGTAATTTAGAAAATAAATCATTCATTTTCACTGTTGTTTTTGCTGATATCCTCCCGAAGGAAACATGGAGTCAGAGCTGATAAAGTTTACAGACATTTACTTTTCACTTCTAGTGATTTAGCGTGACTGTGTCTGTCACCATGATTTAAAGGAGGCTACAGTCAGCATTCTGTTTATTGTGACCAAACAAGCACAGCGCCTGCACGCTTTCAACTTCAGGGTTATTGATTAAAGTTTTAAATGGTTGCCATATTACCCAGGGACTTCTGGGAGATTAATTTGCACCAATGTTCATCTGTAATTCATTAGCTATTTAGACAACTCAACCACAAGGACTCTGTCTTGAGAGAAAAGGCCATTTTTCAACACTTGAAGTATGAAGCCAAACTAAATTATGCTAACAGTAACATACAATGTATTTAATGTATTTAATGTTGTAAGCAGGATTTCATGTTAAGAGGATTAAGTATGAAACTGCAAATGACTGCTTGACGTTGCAAAAAAAGATCTCCATCATGAAAAAAATCTCTTCCTGCTCTTACATTAATACAGATCAACATGCAAATTTAAACAGACTGAAAGCTTGGTTAATGCTTGCTGAGGTGTTTGTTTCCAGTTGGGGACAAAAGCCCCTCCCACCACGGAGGGTTGTGTCAGGAAGGGCATCTGGCGTAAAAACGTAAAAACTGCCAGATTACCAATGCAGATTAATCCGTTCTGGCGACCCCTTGGGTAAAATACAAGGGAGCAGCCGAAAGTAGACACATAAAAAATGTATCTTCGGCTGCTCCCTTGAATTCGCCCCAAGGGGTTGCCACAGTGGATTCATCTGCGCCATTAATTTGGCAGAGGTTTTTACGCCAAATGCCCTTCCCGACGCAACCCTCTGTGGTGAAAGGGGCTTGTGTCCCTACCTGGAATCAAACCAGGGACCTTTCTCTTGTAAGGCAAATGTGTAAACCGTGTACCCTATGGAGGGCACTAAAGATATACACATGGTAATTTCAAATGAAAACCTAACAAAGTTTATATAGACAGACAGGACGCTGTTTTCAGCAAAACAAACTTAGCTGAATACACAGAACACTTCTGACCCAGATAAGGGCATCTAACTGGTAAAGAAAGCCACACATAAAGTGTCTTAAAAGCCACATATACAGTTTTTACAATGTGGCAACGAAAATAGAGCTGCTATGAATAGAATGTCAATATCAGACTTACATTTGTCAGCAGTTTTGACAATAACATCAACTGCCAATTCACGCTAAATATTTCTACATGCTAGATATACAAATGAGTTTAACAATGAGCTTACGCATAACTTTGAAGACCATCATCTATATGTTGTTGCTATTTACTATGACTGGGAGACACTGTCAAAAATATGTGGAATGACCAGTCTGTGGGCAACTTTTGGTTGTACTGTTGTTGATCATTCAGCCTGCTGCAGAGGAGGCCCAAATTTTAATATATAAAGTATTAAAAACAATTAAACCTGTCCTATAGCCATATTCTGTGCTTCTTCTGCTGCTGTTTATTTTTTTATCTTTGATGGTGAACTCTGCTGTTACTCCTTTTTCTTTTCAGGCCCACTTTTTAACCAGTCAGCACTCTATCTATACCTAGCATTAGCTCCATGGCGCTACACACTGTTGGTCTTCGGAGGACCAGCATGTCTACATAGGTTGCTTACCCATATCCACACAAATGGACACAAATGCAGAACCATGAATTCTGCATTAAAGCACCAGCATGATTGTGCATGATCTCGGTCCTCCATAGTGTGGTGGTTTACACTTTTGTCTCACACATAAAATTTTCCTTGTTTGCAAGCAGTAGGAGGCACAAACCCAGAATAGGGCGCCATGAACCAGTGTGCTCCTAGTACTAGTTCCAAGCCCAGGGAAGTTTGCATTAGGAAGGGCATCCAGTGTAAAATCTGTGCCAGATCACATATGGAGATTCATGTGCTGTGACAACCCCTTGAGATAAAGGGAGAAGCCGAAAATACCTATGGTTGGGTGTTTGTCCAGTGCAGAGCCTATGCACAGCCGTTGCAGCACGTTGTCTATATGATGTAGTGGTACACTGTTGCCAGGGGGTAGTGTCAAAAATATGTGGAACAACTGGTCTGTGGGTTTTTGATTTTGCTGTTGCTGGTCCTTCAGCCATCTGCAGACAAAGCCTAAGTTATAACATACAGAATGTTGAAAACTGTGAAAACTGTCCTGCAGCCACTGTCTGTGCTTCTCTACTGATTTTTGGTCTTTGGTGAATTTTTTTCCACTTCTTCTCCTCTCTCATTCCCTTTCCTTCAGGCCCACTTTTCAACCAGTAAGCACTCTACCTACACATTATTGCCAGGCTAAATGCTGATGGTTTTGTGAGGAGTGCACACAAGCATGTCTGCGTAGTTTACTTACCCTAAACCCCTCATCTGTGCAAATGGACACAAATGTGGTACCATGAATTCTGCTTTAGGCAGCAACTTTATAGATCAAAAAAGTTAAGCGTGACAGACACTACTGAGATTGCTTCCAGAAGTCACATTCAAAATCCAACTGACATGAAAGCAGTTCACGGTAAATTAAGCTTAACAAAACCAAGAATACATTTAGGTTATTAAGGATAATCATGCTGATGCTTATTTTTTTCTTTTAATATACCTTTCAGCTATTCCATTATATTCTCCACTAAAGGGTCGTCACAGTGGATTAATCTACATTGGTAATTTGGCAGAGGTTTTATACCAGATGCCCTTCCTGACACAATCCTCTGTGGTGAAAGGGGCTTGTGTCCCCACCTGGAATTAAACCAGGGATCTTTCACTTGGAAGGTGAATGCGCAAACCACTACGCTACAGGCGACCCTGATTTTTTTCTTTTAATACAAAAAGTAATTTTGTAGACAACAGATGACAGATAAGTTAGATCAAAGATTGCGGTGAATTACTGAAGCTAGTAGACCACGGGCTAACTTGGCTGTAACAAAATGAAGTTCTCTCTTTACTGCTAAACAGTTTGAGAAATGATTCAAGAAAATGCATTATAGGATATCAGGAAAGATTTTAATTCTTTTTGAAAGCAGACTCAAGAAAAAAAAATGGACAGAGGATTTAGGCTAGCCTGAAGGTGATATAAAGATTTTGTGGCTGTTAGTCTGTTTGTTGTTTTTCCTCCTTAAATATCGGAATAAAGCAATTAAGATAGTCTATCAAGCATAGAGCCAGGATATTTAATAAAACTCATCAAACTCCTTCACAGCTCTTGTATATTCTTTCCATTTAAAGTAAAAAGAGCACAACGTAACATAAAGTTCAAGTCTCAGCTATCAAAATATGGCATGACTTGTTTTCTTTGAAAAAAATGATATATTTCCAATCACTTTTAATGTGACACTAAATGAAAAATAATAAATAGCACTGTGAACATTAAAAGTGAGCTGGCTGTGTATAAAGCCAAGTTGTGTCCTGAGGCTTTGGGTCAGCAGTCAATTAAATTATCACACCAAACTAAAATCCCCTTATTGAATAATGGTTGTCAGACACTCTGTATCCTCCATGATGTTCTGCAAAAAAGGTTGCAGCAATGGGATTAGGGCTTGATCCTCAGCTACTGCTGTGCCCAGTCTAAAATGACTATCCTCTTATCTCAAGGCAACAGAGCTACATTATGTTATGTACCGACTTCGTCAAGATAGAATGGATGTCATTGAAATTAATTTAATCTTCCTTAAATTAGCTTCTGACTATGATCTCTCCCAGTTAGAATTTATGTCCTCCAGAATTCAATTTCCTCCACAGTGTGATATGCTTTTATCAGTTGGTAACTATTCTGTGGCCTCCAATAATGAGAGCTGTCATGGACCAGAAGCAGATAGTATTTGATGGCGACCATCTTGTGACCACTGGAACTGTCGCCCACATCTACCAGGGATTAAACAATAAAAAACACTTGAGATTTCTACAGATTTTCTAGCTCTCATTAATGGAACACCAATTTAGAGTGAGATGCTGATGAACTGGAATACGCTTTGATCCAATTACTAATCATTTGACCATTTGAGTGTAACAGTGTATGACTTTAGGTTGCTGATATGAAAGAAAGGCCATCTGATATTGGTAATGTTTTGAGTCATGACTCCAAGATAACAGCAGTCAGAAAAGATTCCTTTGAACTAATTTCCACAGTACAGAATTATTCAGTAAATTAGTTAACTGATAAAAAACTATTGAGCTCTACTATCTATGGGAATTTAAATAATGTTATCAAAATGTGACTAGTCGATTACATTCATGTAAAATTGCTAGAAATGCTGAAATGACTGGTAAATGTATTTATTAATCGACACAAGGAGGAAACAAGCAAAAAGAGATATGATCACTTTGATACTCTGAGGCTATATTTAGCCACAGATGCGCTTGTGCTGTAGCTGACAATCAGTTAATCAATATACAACCAAGACAGGAACAATTAGGAATTAATTTTTTGTTCCTATTGGCTGTTAATGATTACCACTGTTTATGTAGCTCACAAGAACAAACGGTATTCCCTTAAATAAACTTTTCACTGTGGCAGTGTAAGCATGCTAATATTTAGCATGAATGATATGTGATCAATAAATTCCTGTCACGGTCTATTTCAAATGTTCACAACAGGACTTCCAGGGAGCTACATGAAAACAGAAGGGGTGCTTGAAGTGGTATGGCAATTTTGAAGGGGTAAGTGTCTTTTTATGGCCAGAACTTTGATACTCGTTGTACACTTACTATTGTGTTCAGGTTATTTTGGTGTGTCCATAGCCAACAAACATTTAGCAATGAACAGCACAGCTGAAGTTGAAAAAAATGTCAGGAGTATTTGGTTCTTTTGTTAAAATCAGTATGCAAAGATGTTAACAGTGACGGTGATGCTAATGTTTAGTAGGTAATGATTACCAAGTTCTCTCTGTATTGCAGTGGTTTATACATTAGCCTTAAAAGCTAAAGTTCCCTAGTTTTATTCTAAGTGGGGGACACAAGCCCCTCTCAAAATGAAGGGTTGTGTCAAGAAAAGCATGTGATATAAAACCAACCCCCTGGGGAAATAAAAGGGAGCGGCCAAAGGTTTATTCCCTTAGTATTCGCTAATTAACCCTACTCACCATGTAGAAATGTCATTAATTTTACTGGTACGGGGCCAAAAATAATATTTACGAAACTTGAGCGTACAATATTATGCCAACCCATCTTGTTGTTTCAGAGATGTTTTACCACTTAAGTAAAAATATGAATGTTCATGATAATGCATTAAAAGTCAAGGGAGCATGTAGTTGGTAGGATTCATTATGTAGGACCCATGCATGTCATAGCAGTCTAATAATTATTGAGATTTTTTTTTCAATGTGGAACAAATTGGTGGATTAGATACTGATCTGTCACTGTCACCCCAAAAGCCATAGCACACTTCAAGCAAGAATTAAATATATCAATGGCTGCCTCACGAAAATATTTTCTCTGATTCACGGTATTGTAAATTCAACCTATTTTTTCCTATTGTGTAATATATTTGTCAGCTTTTATTTGTCAGAAATTTACAAACTATAAATTCATGATGAAAATCATCATGAGTTTGTTGCTTTTCTTATTTTAGCTGAACCCCGAACCCTTAAAAGCTTTCCTAAACAGTAAAAACTACTTTGAGAGAAAACCCGTTGCTACATTGGAACTTCTGTCCGACAACTTGACAATAGAGATGCATTTTGAAGCCAATGGTTTCTTCTAGCAGGAAAAACCAAAGTGTCACTTCCTACCTGATATGTTAGCTGCCCACCCGGCTGTTTGGCTCCCCATTATTACTTTCATCTCATCTCAGCTCCTGATGCTTAATAAACTAGTACCTGAGGGTCCTGCCTCCATCTCTAAACTCTGATTTGATGTGGCAAGGAGACAGAAAACAGGGAAGAGGGGGGACAGAAATAAAAGAACAAGAGATCAAAATAACTGTGCCTGGGCTGGCTGAGTGGAGTAGGGCCCATCAACACCAATAACCGTTAGCTGTGAACACGTGTGTCGCAGCAAGACAAGTGTCATATCACTCAGCCCAATGCTTCATTTGACTGGAACACATCAATCACTCAGGGAAATCCACACAGACATGCCGAGATAGGCCTCACCTCTGGCTTCCTCATTACATTGCGTCAGTGTTAGTGAAACCTCAGCCTGTCAGGAATTCAGTCCTTTAAAAGAGCCTCTCTTGTCCAGTTGTTTCTATCAACCTTAGAGTGAGAAGGGCAGGGTGAGAAGCAACAGTACAAGGGAATTTTACAGCTATTACATATTTGTCAGTGTGTTTGGTGTTTCTGCTGACCTCTGTTACTACCCGAAATGCAAAGTGTCTGCATGGCTGCACACATCTGTGCCCACGGGGTAGATTTCAATCTGCACAAATTACCAATGATGAAGAAATATCAGTGTTATAATAAAAACTTTTTGTGTGCAACAAATGATTGTCATTACTGACTAACATATAATAACTAAAGCTTTATATCTGAGAATGTCAAACCTTTGATATTTGGCATTTCAAAACAAAAGGAAGCCTTATATTCACCTGGTGTGCCAAAATCAAGATTATCAAATGTTGTACTATAATTTTCATCAGAATGATTACTTGATTAACTGGAAAAGCCTGCTATTCTGTACCATGTCACACACATCGGTTAACACCAAATATTATCAGTTTGGATGGAATTATGTAATGACATCTGACACTGCAGAGCTTTCATAGTAAGACTTGTTACTTCAGTTCCAAATGTCTATGTACAGAATGAAAATGAGAACACTTCCCTTGGCGGTGGGCTTTAACGAAGGATTAAAGGCTTATTAACAAAGGCCTCCCTTGAAAGCCCGACTCTCCCTGGCTGCTGCCATGCTGTGCCCAGCTGTGTATACTACGCCGACAGGTAGAATAATAACGGTTATACATCACTGCACCTGAGAGCCCAATCATCTAAATCTTCCCCTGCCACTACCTCCCAGACTCCATTACTTTATTGACACGCAATCTTAAGAAGGAGAGAAATATTGTGCATGTAAGGTCACTTGGTTATGAAGACATATTATCATATTATCTGCATGAGGGTTGTAGGGCTCAGGCCTGACAAAGCTAATTATAATTGGACATGATACAGAGCTCAGAGCGTATTACGTGCTTGGCTGCATGACAAAGTCGCAGCTGAGATATGAGGGGAGAGAAGAGTGGAACATGATCTGAAACTCAATGAGAAGAGGTTGAAGCTGTACAATAACAGCAGCTCGCTCCCTGATGATAATTTATGGATACAACTACTATAAGCACCAGGCCAAACCTGTTTCTGCTTGTTCACGAGGCACGAGATGGAAAGAGCCAGTTGCTCAAATACAAATTTCTTATGCACGCTGACTTGAAACAGCTCTAATGTCCAAATGTCACATTTTGTTAGTGACAACAGAAGTGGCCCCTTGGCTTCTTATCTCCACTCCCAAGGTTATTTCAGTATTGTGAAACAAGTGCTCTTGTTTTTCTTCCTAAACAGCTAAATCTTTGTTCTGCCTCCTTGAAATCAGCCATTTGCCTCCAAACAGTGAGGCATTATTTTTAAAGCTGATTCGCTCAAACTTGAAACAATAATGGAAATATCAAATCAGCCTCACAGAAAAACAGGCCAAAAAAGTAAACTGATACTGTACATCTGTTCTGTTTTAGCTTCCGTCCACCTGCTTCATAATGTTATCATTGGGATCATAATGAGTGCTATGTCAAAGAGCTAGAGGTCAGATTTTAACTTTATTTTAATGTCAGGCTCGAAGATAGTTTTTCTTACTCATCTGTAAGGATTCATTGCTTCAAAGATCTGTTAATATAATATGTATTCACTTATTCCCATGCATATGACTTTTTTTTTTTCAACTGCTGAAGTCCATTACTGCAGTAAAAGCACGATTTAACTTCCCACTACTTAAATAGCTGTCGTCTCTGCACTAATGGAAATGTACTGGAATGGAAAAAAATCGTGATCATTTCAGAGAGATGACTTTAAGGTTAATTTTTAAGAGTTAAATCAGTGTGATGTATCATGCTCAATGTTACTCTTATGAATCAGGGAAATGTCCAATGAGACCTTAATTTTTTTTCCTTTATTCCAATCTAAGAGTGTACGTGCACATTATGACATATATTTACAGCACAGTGTCAGAAAATAAGATTTAACTTCTCTGCACAGTTTCCAGTCTTTTTGTAACCATACAACATTAATTCCTAATTAAGCATGTTGACAGAAGTGTTTGTGGAAACTCAGTCATAACTGGGGATTATTTGTGGAAAAACAGAGCTGGGGGCTTTTGTCAATATCCCGAACAACTCAAAACTATAAGAACTCTCCCAAATGAACAACACAAATTTACTTCCTGATCCCGATTTTTTTCTTGAACTGTTGCTCATATCATTGACTGTGTCTTCCAAAACAGTTACAAATCACTGTTGAAGAACAGACCTGCTATGTGTTGGATAACTAAAACATTATAGTTTAGGTTGAAATGAATTCATTAAATTAGAGGACCTTTATAATTATAGTTACAAATAGGAAACTGGTGTGTTAATGTCCAAAGTTTTGTTTTCGTTTTCCTCTGATGCTATGCTGACCCAGCCACCCCCTAAACTCTTCCATACTAAGGCAGTCTCTGAAAGAACACGTTTGTTCATTTTTTCAGTACTTGCTCTATAATGGGTAGTCCTGTGGACATTGTACAGTGGAACTCAAAATGTGGACAGTCAGATAAAATAGCTAATAGCAAATGCAGAGCATTACAGTATAAATAGGGGTTGATTTCAGACACAGCCATGGACTTTGTTGCTCTGCAAAACATCACCTTACTTCAGGTTTGGCTCTCAGCAAAATTTCTTATGGCTTTGCTTCTTCAACATAAACATTTGTTGATTCAGGGCATTTGCTAAAATTGATGGATACTGTATTGTGTCTTGTTATAATTTCCACATATGTGAGTGTGCAGGGGTCTGCTTGGGTCACAGAGATGTAATTTTCTTAATCAGAGGGCAAATGCAAGGATCCATGCAGTGGAGCCAGTTATGCATGGGTTCCCCAGGCCAAAAATGTATAAGAACAACTACTTATGGGTTTTTTCTAGAACTGTCTCCATGTGACTTTGCAAAGACAAATAATGCCACCCTTAGGAGGGCAATATTGAAAGCAACAGAGATCTGAAAACCCAGGAAAATAAAGCCATAGCTGTCAGCATGCTAAACAGCACCAACCATTACCACCTTTTGAAATGTGCTTTTTGTTTAAAAGATCCTTTGTCTATGTTTTAAAGAAAGCACTGAAAGAAAAAAAAATGTAAATCCTTATGTAGACCAGATGGGGAAAAACAGAGGGGTTTTTTTGGAGGGGGGGGGGGGTAGTTTAATTAGGACCAAGAATCTAGTTAACACATACTGTATTCAAATCTAATCAAGGGCATATGTTTCTCCTTAGAAATAAAAATGTCTACAGCACAATTGTGGTCTAACTTTTAAAACACACTCTGTTTTTCTGGAAAAGATTCTCTAAACATCTGGAAGTCTATATGCCAATAAATCTCTCTGATAAACGATGGGGCTTCAGAAATCCGAGGAAAATAATGAGTGGTGCAACGTCTTGGCACAACTAAAAACATAGTTGAAATACAAGACTACATCTCAGATGCTCAGCTCAGAGACCACAAATCACCAAAACTCAGTGTATTAGGAATTTATTTCAGAGCACAGCATGTCACACACACACACACATTTGCAATTGTATATCTTTCCAGATTCTGGAGAAAGATGTTGGAAGTCTGGTAATGCTCATAGTTAGACTAGCTTACACAGTAACAATGCATGGCACTAAGTCTTGTATATTGTTATTAACTAGCACTTTTGCTTCTGTATAAACAGAATTTTTGCATAGTATCTCCATAGTGCAGTGGTTTACACACGCTTACAATGCTTACAGTGCTTACAATGGAGTGTTGCATCAAGAAGGGCATCCAATGTAAAACATCTCCTAAATTATTAGAGGATTAATCTGCTGTGGTGACCCTTTGGGGAGAATATAAGGGAGCAGTCAAAGTTACACATAACCTGAGTTTTTGCATACCAAGTCCTCAAGTAACATAAGAAATTAGGTTGTAGATGCTGAGACTAGTCAATATGTCTGAAATTAAGCAAGAACAAACAGGAAAAAGCAATCTGCCTCCATATTGCTAAGCATTTAAGCCCTGCTATTTCAATATTACGATTTGGTTTTGAACTATTACTTTTAATTAACAACAATTAGGCCCTGTGTTTCTATCCCCCTTCAGCCATCCAACTTTGTCATCTGGTTTCAGAAACTCGACATGACAGGCCATTTTTCATGATTTCTCTTATATTGGAAAAACACCAGTGTTTTAATTAAGAGGCCTGAATGTCCAGATGCTTACCTATTTTTTTTAAATGATTACTGATGAGAAAACCATTAGTAAAGCAGCCAAACGTCGATGAAGGCACGCTGGCTGCAAAGTGAGAATTCTCCTGTGTGTGAAAATTGATGTTTAAAGCATTTGAGCTGTGAGAGCATGTTGTTTGCACTATTATAGGCACTGTGCTCCTGTAACAGTAGAGTTATCTTCATACTGCTAAAATACTCAAGTCCGTTAAAACCTATTAGGTACGATGCTCTATAAGATTATAAATTATGTGAAAATAGTGCATACATAAAACTAGATTCGCATAAAATAAATCAGATTTTGAAACCCAATGCGGTGACAAATGTCAAATGAGAGTCAGGAAGCAGATGAGTACCTTTCTAAATGAATGCTGCTATGTGTAAACAATCCAACAGGTGGCATGAGTCTCTTGCCCTGCTCTTTCAACTCTATCTTCAACAGCAGAGGAGACATAGCTGCAGGAGTTTGTATTTGCCTTTGTTGTGTTGCTACTAGATGCATACTGACTCTGATTTTCACATTTTAGTGCTGAATGTGTGAAAAAAATGAGTATTGATTTTTTTTTATCTAAGAAAATACATATTTGACTCAATATAGTGGAAATATTTTCCCTCCACAAAGTTTTTGTCTTCTTTATATTCACATTAGCACAATGAATATTATTAATATTGGCCTCTCAAGAATGTCAACGATTTTCTGCCTACTTATTTCAATATCCTCTTTGCGCAAGTCTTTCATTTCCTTAGGTACGCTGTTAAAAGGCAGCTCCAGTCTGCCCTGACTAATTTCCTCTCAGCCTCACAGATCACAGGCCTTTCCCAACCAGTGCTCCCTTTGCTCCCACAAAGACCCTCGTAATCCTGCTGCTTGTCCACAATTAATCTTCCCAGTTGCCACATTATTAACACAACCACCCACGGTCAGAGGATGCAAATGTAAAGTCAGGAACAGACTTCTCTGTGTGGACCCCTAGTCCCCAAACACCCCTCCTTTGGCCCATAGTTGGGTAGCAAAAGTGTCAATCACTCTAGGGGGTTAAACTACTGCCCACTATCAGCATCAAGGGATTTTCAGGCTCTCCCCCATCTGCTGATCAAACAACACAGCCCCTCCTTTTCCCCTTCACTCTCCACCTTTTTTTCTATGTACCTTCCCTTGTCAGTCTTTATCTCTGTCTGTTTCTCAGACAGCTGTGAATGTACAATTTATATGGGAAATGTGTAAGGGGGAAAAAAAATCTAAACGCAATACTATATTTTTTTCTCCATTTCTTTTTCACTCTTTGTGCACTAGGCTCAGCTTCAAAATAAAAATAAGATAATTGTTGTTTGGCATACCCTAGTAAATATAGTCAAAACCAATACTGCAAAAGAGTAAATGTAAAAAATAGGAATGTCAAACATCATTGCCACTTGTTATGTTTCATATCAGTTTGCACAGAGTTTGCTATAGTCTAGATGAAATTGTATCATTCAGGAATTAGTAGATTTCATTTTGAAAGTTTTATGAAAACCACAATAGTTAGGAAAACTATGGCCAAAGAAACTCTGAGTCCAGCTCCTCAAATGTGAAGATTTCAAGTTTTTCTCTGATTTATACCATTGTAAACTGATTTGAGTTTTAGAGTGTTGGTTGGACAATTAGTTATTAGTAATTTGAGTATCTAAAAGCTGGAAATTGTGATAGCCAATTTCCCCTATTTGCTGAAGTTTTGTGTTACTAGTCAATCCATACAAAATGTGAGCATATTAATTACTATTGTTAAAGAATAACTGCAGCTGGATTTGCCTTCCATTTTGTGCATACTAAATGATTTAGCTTGTTAAATGTGATCTCTTAAATCAGAAACAGGTGGAAAAGCAAACCTTTTAACCTGAAAACAGTACTTTAAGACTTAATACCTGCTAGTATAAGAATAAAAATCGGGTCATAAAATCAAAGCTGATGTGTCAAAATAAACTGACTTTCTCTAGGGATTTTATAATGATAATATGTTGCTTATGCACAATAATGATCCTGGAGCAGAATCATGCAAACACAAAGTAGATAAAGACAAACATCGTTCCACATTTTGTTGTATAAAACATGCATAATTACTTTAGGCATATACAAGCTACCAGTTAGCCATTAGCCTATACCCTAGAAATCACAGCCTTGATCAAAGCTGATGCTGTATGAATAGTCTGGCACCACTCTAAAAGAATATGAAATAATGTCCCAAATCAGCCATTTTAAAAGACCAGATAAGAGAAAGCGAGAGTGTAAGAGCTGAATGTGTGGAGGCTTTTTGAGAACTTGGTCACTCTATTGCCTTCAGTGTCACTTGACATGAAAGTAATGTCAGTTCTATGGAGAGCCAAGCTGTTCCCCAGTGGTAGAAATGCTATTGTGTGTCAGACAAAGGGCATGGTTTCATAGCACCCCCTTGTTTGCATGCATGACCAACACTTTCAAATAAGGTCCTTAGATCTAAATCTCAGATTCCACTCAGCACAGAAGGCAGCAGGCAGCTTTGTTAGTGGTGAGAAATTACTGGGGATGTCCAAACTGAAAACTAGGCATTCATATCTCCAAACAAGAGCTTTGATTATCCTGAGGTCTACAACAAAGCCCCACTGCGAAGAGATTCCCACTGAACTGAGGCATCTTGTTTATCAAAGCACCATACTGGAAGGCACAAGACTGTCTTCTGCTGTCTGCCCTTTCGAGCGTAAGCATTGAAACATTACAGGGTTGGAGTTTTAAACTTTCCTCAGTCAGCATGTAGGATGTAGGTTTTAAAAAATTAAAATGTACTGTCGGGAGAACCTAAAGAAATGTAATTTTAGGACTTTCTCCCTTTGTTATGATGGACTGTCCAAATCATAGATTTACAATGGTTCAAATTTACCTGAAAAGAGTGATTCAGAGTAAAAAATTCACAGCTAACTTCAGGTCTACAGAGCTGCTGTTTTTCCTGCACAGAACTTAAATGTTCAGTTTCACTTTCATTGCTTTACATTACAGTCACACTGTCAACTACCGTCTGCCATCCAACACCAAATAGCTACAGATTCATCTTTTAGGGTGTAACAAATAATTAATGCTGATGTGTAGCTTTGCTTATTAGGCAGCTAGCTAGCTGGCTAGCATGGAAGAATATCTGAATCAGTCCACAGCGTCAAATAAAAACTGGATGTGACACCTTTCACCTGTGAAAGAAAGGCAGTTACTACTTTCCAGTCTGGGGCCAATGCCTTTTTGGGATGATGCCAGTGAGAACTCATTATCGAGGTCAAAGACCTGTGGCACTTACTGGGGGATCCTGATGAATCTGAGAAGCAAGCCAATGTGCTAAAGTGATTGGAATTTCCTATATGATTACTGTACATAAGTCTTAGTGCAATAAAGTTAATAAAGTATTCTGATTCTGATATTTACTTCTGGATCAGATCCAGATTATTTTATTTCTGTCTTCATTTGAAAATGTGCTTTGTTCATTTCTTGGTAGATATAAAAGTAGACACTGAAGCAGTATTTGCCTAATATCTGTACAGTTTCACCTATTTAATACATATTTCCCTATAAAATCATTCATATTTAGGCCAGAGAGTTGAACTTAAATAGCAACATACAACTCCTCTTTGGGTATATATCTATCAAGTTTGGTGATATTTCTTGAAATCTGTAATGGGTTATTGCAATTACATCACAAATCTCTACAGCGCGTGTTGTGGCAATGTGAACAGGTCAAAACCATATTGGAAGATATGACTGAATCTAAATCAGGTAAATCCATGTTAGGAAAATATGGAAGGCAAAGGGGCCCCTGACCCAGAAGTTTGGGTCTCATGACACGTATTCATTTTTTGGTGGGAAGACTGGATGGAAAGTTTTGTTTGTTCAGATGAAAACTTCACATTATCTTATAAGAAACAATGAAATGCCACTTCTTTGTCAGCTGTCAGAGTTGTAGACGTTCACGTACTATCATTAAGTTGTGTCTCTAGCTGACTTTCTTCATGTCATAATGAAAAGATGTTTCTCTCACTTCTCATGTACAGAGTATTTTCACTGAAAATAAAGAAGCCAAGCTTAAGTCACTGTCAGTGATCAAAGTTATTATAGGAGAGAATAAAGAAACCATTTTTCTGCAGAAAGAGAAATTCTCACAATGATATATCATGTCCTTGGATTTGGAGAATTGTCTGTCAGTAAAATATACAATGGTGCTTTAAACTTAGAGATGCTCCTGGGAGGAGAAGAAGACAGGGTGAATGACAAATGTATCTAACCATTTGAAACTATGTTGACCATTGATGAACTACAATCTTAAACTCTGAGGTATTAACAAAAAAGATGACTGCTTTTATTAGGAGAAAAATCTTTGGGAAAACAGCCCATGACTCTGTGGTCTTGGCAAAGACATTCATGATGAGATTATGGGCTTTATGATCACTATTTTTAAATAATCTTGAATACAACTTGGGGTTCATTTTGTAAATTGGTGTCCAGAAGATAAATATAAAAAGCAGGATGTGCTTCACAGCGTGACTGACATGTGGCTAGTCTTTAACCCATAAGAACCCAGATCCATTTTTCTTTACAGGAAAATTATGGAGGACATACAACAGACCAAGAGGCCCACACAGCTGTAAATGTGAAGTGTTTGTTACATGCATGTCACCATGGGTTCTTATGAGATGTGTGTGCAGTATCCCATGACTTCACAGTGAAATACCTCCCTCCTTTGTGACACCTGGTTTCAAAAAGTTAACATTCTGACAGTGAAAACACTGAGCTTGTTGCTTCACAATGAGAATTCAGTGAGCAAGGGCTGACGTTAAGGAGGCTACATACATCTTTTATGCACGGTCTATGATACAGATGCTGACGCAAGAACCAAATTTTCTAAACCTTGCACCCAATTCAGCCTGATAACCTTTCTGGCTCATTATGTTTATCTAGATCAGCATTTTCCATCATGGGTACAAGATCAATCTAAAATCCAAAGTACGCTTCTCCTAATATTAAATAAAGAATCAATTAGAAGTTTTGTTAAAATTAAGAAGGGGATTAACTCATGATTGCTGTCAGAAAGGTGACAACAATCTACTTAAATTGTGTGTTATTATATTCTGGCTTAGCATAATGAGTCAGCTAAAAAAAATCTCCAAAAAAATTAAAGTAACTGGTCTGGATTGCTTGGGATTTTAACTCATGTAGAGCTGTAACATATGGTGAAATAAGATTGAATTTCATACATTTTGTTGACAGCACTTTTGTATTTTTATTTGCTACGATACTTCTCACATCTCTAACTAGTGTTATCTTATCATTACAGTGCATCCAGAAAGTATTCACAGCGCTTCATTTTTACACTGTTACAGCCTTATTCCAAAACGGATTAAATTCATTCTTTCCCTCAAAATTCAACACACAACATCCCATAGTGACAATGTGAAAAAAAACTTTTTTTTTAATATTTGCAAATGTATTAAAAATAACCCAGCCACAGGGGCCCACAAGCCAGTGTACTCCTAGTGCCGGTCCCAAGCCCGGGTAAAAGGTGAGGGTTGCATCAGGAAGGGCATTCGGCATAAAAACTTTGCCAAATCAAATATGCAGAAACATGTACATGTATTAAAAATTAAAACTCAAGAAAAAGCATGTTCGTAAGTATTCACAAAGTATTTACCAAAAGTGTAAGCCCACAACCAAAAATGTTCAGACTTGGTGTAAAATGCAGATAAAACAGAATGCAAAACAATTAAAAACATTTACACTTGGGAGAAAAAAACAGTAGAACATATATAAAAGTATATGAGTATATATACAAGTATATGAAGCCAGTCCTCATTTCTTTATATTTTTCTTCCAAATAGCCAGACTTTTCTTGAGTTCTCCAGGCTTTCTGAAATTCTTTTAAAGTTTTGTTTGGACACTGGCTCATTTTTCACTCATTTTGAGACATTTTCAGAGTATATTTTGTTTGTTTGTTTTTAAGTTCTTTTTGATAGGCCACAACTCAAAAGAACAACAACTCAATTCTAGAATACTGAAAACTAAGTAAGATAACTCTGCAGTGGGATTTTGGCATTGATTAACAAGAAGATTCTAGAATGTTGGAAAGATTCTAAAATGTTGGCAGATATGAATGACAACATTCCAGAATATTGATGAGATTCTAGAATTTTATCAAGATTCTAGAACACTGGAAAGATTCTAGAATGTTGATAAGATTGAAGAATCAGTTTTCTGATAATATTGACATAAACTTTTGGATCTAAATGGTTTTTTTAACATTACTGTATTTTGTGTTCATTTGCATTTTACATAACTTCTCCAAAACAAAGTAGTACTACTGACTATTTGAAGGTGGGAGCTTACCAGGGCTACTGCATTTTAAAAAGGCAAGAAGAAAAGCATAAGGGAATTTTATTTGCCTATACTATTTTGATTTTCAGACAAGCAGTGTGTGTGGGGCCCCAGACTGCGACTGCTAATTTTCTTCTTGGAAAGTTCAGTTCATAAATAGACAGTATTAAATAAAAATTAACATGAGTTTCTTTTTACAAATGCATTATGTACTACAAATCAAAAATGCAGCAAGTTTGAGTCATTGAGATTAAATACTTAAATTAAGTAATCACAATTTTATATAATTTGCACATGCTGTTGATACCTGGAGTTAAACTGGTGTGCAAATGATAAATTGAATAGAAGTGAGATCCTTGTGTCAATAATATTGTCAAACACATGGACAAGGGTTTGATTCTCTTTGGTCCTTTCAAGGAAGCTCCTGGTGCTTTGCCACACTTGGACATTTCTTCCAAAGACATGCAGCTGAGGACAAAGTGGGGTGTCTGACAAAATACAAAGAACAAGCACTTTTCCAGCTGCCTGATTCCCATGTGAGAGTGATGAGAACACACAGAGGGTTAGTCAGAGCTCTCTGTAGACATACAGCAGGGAAGTTGGCCAAGAAGACGTCAAGTATTGCTTCACAACAAGCTTTACACATAGTGAAGCTCTTAATAGCATTGTATTAGAGTTCCTGCAAATACGTATGTCAGATAGCAGGTAGCTAGTTAGTGATCTAAAATATAAAAATGCAGAACTAAGACAAAGGGAAGCATAAAGCTTGTGTTGTGATGTTCACAACTATCGTTTACTTTATAGCATGACTGTAGGCATTTCAGTGTCAGGTATGATGAAAGAATAACTCCTCTCCCTCTATTGCTGAACCAGCAATGACTAAAAAGAAGTTTTATTTTTGATTTGGGGAATTTGCAGAGAGGAAAGTTGCACAATTTTTATTATGGCTCTCTGAACAGGCACTTATTAACATTGTCTGTACCTCAGCTTCTGTGGTCATGAACAACAAACATCAACTTGGCCTTAAAAGAGCCTGACATCAGCTTTCAAATGTCAGCTGGTAAAATCAAATTAAGCTGCTTTGTCAGACCTCCCCCCTATGATCCGCTAGCATGTATGTCTCACATCACCTGAAAAATCCTAAGCAACACAATTTAATTACAACTAAAAAAAGTGTAAACATCACTCTCTTTCATCCCTTTATGTATGTGGACAAGAAGACAATGTGTTAAGAGGAAATAAATCTGCCTTGACAGCCACATCAAAGGGTGCAGTGAGGGGCTTACTGCTACTTAAGGCATAGGAATGCTGTTGCTAAGCATCAGTCCAAAACCTATCAACCCTTTAAGGACTTTACTATTTTTGAGAGGGGGGCTGAGCAGGTTACTAGAGGCCAGAAACTTCACTGTGATGCCAACTTAAAAATTTGTAAATCCTCAAAAATGACTAATTTGGTTTTAAATCAGCTATAAGACAGAGTTTAATGAAAGAAATAGCTGCTTTTGCTGCTTTTGTGTTTTTCTTTAACACATAAATAAGTAACTGCTGTTTTCTGCCCTTTTAGGGAGGAAATGCATGTTGATGAATTAGTACGTGCTCCACTGCATAAAGGCCATGAGTCAGTGCTAGCTGCCACCTTCCTGTGAATAAATTCAATTCCCTCATCTTGCCCGGGTGAGGTGCTAAATCACTGGCAGCGTTTGAGAGCAGCAGGGTGTCATTGGATGGCTGGGTAGCCAGACTGTTATAATTCTGTCCATCAACTTAATTCATTATTTCAGCAGCTGCAGATTTCTTCTCTAAATTAAAGAATGTGACAAGTTTGAGTTCAGTCCAAAGGCAAAAGCTTTCAAGTCAGACTTTGGCAAATGATCTGGAGTAGCGTGACGACTACACCCTGTCATTCACCTCTTTGAGGAGTAGTAAATTTTCATGTCGGGGCAAGAAAATGAGGTGAAGCACCATAAGTCTCATTTGTAGGAAATAGAAGTGATCGGTGACCTCTCACTAACTTGTAATCCACAGAGTATTAGTCATAACAACAGTGGATAAATCCCTCTGAAAGAGTTGAGCCGTATAAGCATGGCATGGAGCTGCCTGGCCAACAAATCTCCTTTTTCTATCTCATTGTTGAGATGAAAGAGAAATGGTGCTGTGGATTATAGAGAACAATCATGCATTTTTAGCAATAAAAAAAATGAAAAATACAGAATTGGCTTTGTGAGAGGCCACTCATTACCAATTATCCATTATTTCTGACAGCCAAGGAAACAAAATTACCCACCACTGCTAGAGACAAACTCCAGACATCGCAGATGTTCATGAAGAACTACAACAGTGTAACTGTTATCCTGGAATCATTTGCTGATATGTAAAGAAAATCACATAATTTTAAGGTGCAACCCATCAAAGTAACATAAGATTTTCTAATTTTGAGATTTATTTTCTTCTTTACCTTTACAGTAGTGCAATAACTAAAATGTTGATCACACACCTACAGCAAAGCTGATTACTAAAAAAAAAATCAACATATGTTTTGACCTGCTGGTGAATCAGAGTAAGATATTCATCATAGGAAAAACATGAATGGCTACACTAATGGCTACACTAAATTAAATTAGAGGGCTTTGTCTACTTTTAACCATAAGCATCTGTACAGAATGTCTTGATCATCTATTCTGCAGTTGCTGAGATATCTCAATCTATGTCAAAGACCAAAGATAGACAGGCAATCCACCCAGATGATCAAATCCTAGCATGGCTAACATGTATCAATTTGTAAATAAAGCGAATCAGGTGAGAGGTAATACACAACCCTGGTTCCAAAAAACCCAAAAACCCGGTCTCACCCAGCAGTCAAGTAAAATCAATTTCAGTATATACAAGCAGCCATATTAAAAAATCATTAATTATTTCTGTAGACCCTTAATTTAAGCTTATTTCTTTAAAACAAAGAAGTCCTACGAAACTGCAGAAAGATTGTTTGTTAAAAATGCTAAAAATGACTATTATCTGATATCAGAGATGGAAAAAGTATGGGTACAGATACTTGGGTTAAAAAAGCCTATTGGTCAAAACTGAAGTACTGATTTAACATCTTTACTCTAACAAAAGTGAAGAAGTACAGGCTCTGAGATGTACTCAAAGTATAACAATAAACAGTAGCTCTTTGAAGGATAGTTCTACCAGCTATTTTTGTGCAAAGATAACTGAACCTCATGTCATATTAATATAGTATAAAAATAATATTAATGCTAAGGAATACAAACTCTATTTCAACTTCTATGAGTTATTCTAATGAATGCACTCAGCTTGAACAACCATTATAAATATATGCAGTGAAATGCAAAGCAGATTTTTAAAAAATCAAAATTAGCTCTATTTGTTGTTGTCTACATTGCAGATGGGCAACTTTGGCTCCATACCTAAGAAGAAAAATGAGTATAGTGCTCTAAATGATGTATAAATTATAGATTTTTTTTGCCCCTTAATCTCTGCATGTTTTATATCAGTTCACATGCGATAAGCACCGATGATGCATACACGTTCAGATCGGTTTGATGTCGGTTTGATATTGGGAAGCTATGCAGTGTTGTGAAATAATAAGTGACTCCCCTTAGATACGTCAAACCTAAAGTAACGAGCATGTTCTGAAACTGCAAGTTGTAGAAAGTAGAGATATTTGTGTTAAAATGTAGGGAGTAAAAGTAAAAAGTCGGGAAAATAAACACTCAAGTAAAGTACAGATACCTAAAACCCTGACGTCAGTACAGTAATGGAATATTTGTATTTCTTTACTTCCCACCTCTGTCTGATATATCATTATTCTAAAATATCAATTTATTAGTATCAGCCTAAAAAATCCAGTAAGGCTCATGGTGCACTGAAAAATCTAGCTGGCTCTTATTCCTGTTGAACAAAGCCTGCTTAACAAGGTCATTAACCTGAGGATGTTACCTTTGCTAAGGAAGATTTTTTAGCTTTCTTTCTTTTAATAGACTTGTTAATTGACCAGTTAATCATTTAATTAAAAAGATTACTGTAAACCCAGATCAAAATATATGACAAAACCATTAGTTGCATCAAAGTTTGCCAAGTCTTTCATATTTGTCAATAGTGTCATGATAAATTCAGTGTTAAGCCAATAAGCAATAAAAAGATAAAAAACAAAACATTCAGATAAGGTTTTTTTTTTTTCAGTATTTTGGTACATTGTTCATTGCTTATTTACTCCACTGCCTCATTCACATTGTGGCATTCAGTTGGGAGAAGCTTTCCTCTTTATTATAATCAGCTTTCATTCCAGCCCTTTTGATCCCTTGCTTTCTTTTGTGCGACACACCTCATCACCTTTATTTTCTACTATAATTGCATGGGAAAGATCTCCCCTTTGATACTGCCTGCATGCCAAATCACTATCGGGGAAAGAGTGTCGAAAAGTGCCATGTGTGCTGTCTGTTAGAAGAAAAAAAGAGCTCATACACCTGTGGAAGACAAACAGGGTTTTCAGAGATATGACATATCTATCAACCTAGTGCAGGATATGAACTGTTCTGTCATCTTAATGGTGAAGGAGTCTTTGCATAGTGGAACAGTAGGTGCTGAGAGACATGTGTTGCACATGGTGAACTGTCTGGCAGCTGGCATTCCCAGGTCTGCAACCCCCCCCCCCCCCCCCCCCCCCCCCCCCCCGCCCCCCCCCCCCCCCCTCATCCCCCCAC
>VUQH01037823.1:0-14336 GCA_015106775.1 Etroplus canarensis | reverse complement strand
TGCACATGGTGAACTGTCTGGCAGCTGGCATTCCCAGGTCTGCAACCCCCCCCCCTCTCAACCCCTTCCAGGCCCCTGTCTCGTCTCCTGGCTCTAATCTGCAGACACAGTCCTCTCCTGCAGGCTCGTCACTGGGCTGCTGAGGTGAGCCGAACAGGATCCTCTGCTCCCCCTCAGGCTTCCTCCTCATCCCCTTTGCTACCACTGCAATGTCAACACCCACCAACACCCATCACAAGTGTCAGGAGAGGTTGTCCACTCTGTCCTGCTAACATTGCTTTAAACTAAGGAAATCTTAGACTTAAATCTGCTACCAAAAAAAGCACAAAAGAGATATCATCACAACAACAGGGAAAATATATATAAAAAAGAAAATAATCAGTGTGTCAAAATGGGAAAAATGTGTTTTTGTGGTTTTTGCTTTAGAACAAAGAGGGCTTTGACACTGATGGCTTGTTTTCAGCAGATAAAATGAAATTCACAGGAGACGGGGGGAGTTTTTAACAAAAAAGTAAACAATCTAAAGGAGAAGTTTGGAAAGCTGTTAACTACACTACCTACAGGTTGCCTATAGGTTTAGTATTGTGTATTTTGCACATTTAACTTTTTAATTGCTAATCAGTTATTCATTATCATATCAGTGTTTATTATTGCGTCATACTTGTTGCTTATCATGAAGAAATTTTGTTAACATTTCTCTTGATTTATGTGCTAAACGAGCTCTCAAAAGTCTGCAAAAAATACCTGCATTACATCTCCCCACACAGAAAGGCAGTCACAGCCTAACAACACAGAAGCGAGATAAGCAGGGTGGATTCTACAGAGAGAATCTGTTATCAGGGATGGTGCTATGCACTGACATTAAGGATAATCATATCTATCAGCACACTGCCAAACATCCCCAAGTGAGCCTGGCGGAGAACAAAGCCTGCATCGTCTCTCGAAGCTAAGGTTACGGGCGGATGATGATGTACTTGTCACTGGGGTGCAAATGATCCACTGCCCGGCCAGCTCCAAGTGAACAAATAGAATCCAGACAAAGATATGGATATCAGCTGAACAGTTTACATGCCTGCTCATTCCTCTGCTTGATAGTTACAGCTGGCGTGCTTGTAACACTTCTGAACCTGAAAACTGTATGGACCCACCAGTAACATTTAATGACCTGTCTTAGTGAAATGCAAAAAAGAAGTATTGGGAAAAGAAAAGGAAGCTGGATAATGCGATCTTTCATCGCCTCAGCAGACACACCTGTCTGGGTGAGGTCTTCTCAAAGTCCTGTTTGTTCTGGATTATGGCTCTCTTATTACACTCATGATTTGAATATCACCCTTTGTGTGTGCTTAGAGTGATGTTTTTGTTATTCACACTCATTTTCCAGCGACAGAGGACAGAAAATTCAGCTACACAAAGCAAAACATATTTTAAAAAAAAGTTCTATGAAAGCAGAAACAAACAATGATGTAAAAGGAATTGTAAATGTGTCTAGGCATATACAATGCCATGGTTATCCGTTTTTTTTACAGCTATTATACCAATAAGACCATAGGCCAGCTATTATAGTTGCATTCATTCTTATTTTCAGCATTTCATTACTGATGAGGCACTAAAAAAAGCAAAACAAAAGCTGGATGAGTAGCATGTTTTGGCAGTCGCGTCAACTGCTGCAAGTAAGTGCATATCCCATGTTTTATTTGAGGCCATGGGAAAACCAAAACTAAAAGAGTTGGCAGGACAATTTGAATCTGACAAAGCAGTTGAGGATGAGTCAGTGAATGAATCACTCTCAATATCACAGACCAAAGCACAGAGAAATCCACCCCTAGCAGAGAAAAGCTCCATAGGCAGTGATAAATTGCCTTTCTCTGCAGTGTCTTCCACATGGTTCACATCAATATCCCATTCATTATGATGTATTGAGTCCCATCACAGGTAACGCTAATGTGTATTTTGAGACATTTCCAGTAGTTTGCGCATTCAACTTTTCAGCTTTTGTAAATGTCAAGACATTTCCAGGTGGTTAATGAAGGATTAAAAAAAATATTTCGTATTTTGTTAATCTCATTTTAAGGAATCATACCCTAAACTATATCAAGAAAGTTTCATGTTGTGTCATCAAAACAGCAATATTCCCTGTCATTTTAGGTCAGGCTTAGCAGCAATTTTTTTAAGTGGCCACATGTATATTTTGCCAGATTTTGGTTTGTGTTGGCATCATCCTTTAACTCTTTTACTAAACTGCCTCTGTTAGTTAGTGCTGTCACTTAGTTGAAGTCTTTTTAACATGGCCAAAACTGTAATCTGTAATTACAGGTATACTTCAGAACCCAAGGAAACATGCTTAATTGCTTTCGTTTTGAGAGTCGAGTGATAAGATTGATATCAGTCTAATGTCTGTGGGTCCAGAGCTGGAGTTGAGCCAGACTTTGCTTAGTTTAGATCAAATGCAGAAGGCAAGGGGAAAATGGCTAGTTTGGGTCTGTATGAGATTGACTATGTAAAAATGGATAGTTAGAGTTAGTTGTCATGGTTTTCGCCACCTTCAAGCCACTAGGCAAACTATTATAGTGATCATTTATTTGAAGCAGTTCAGCCAAAAGAATAAGCTTAATGAGTGAAGTGTACATGCAGTGTTAAGTGGTTTCTTTGAGTAGGTTGATTAAAATAAGTATATAAAAAATATCTTTTACTCTCACTCTGATTAAATTTAATGCATGAAAATTAAACAACAGACCCTGTATGAACAAATCTGTGTTTCATGTCTTTGTCAACTGCCACCTAGAGCCAAACACACAACCAAAACAACCTCACATGGCCTCTGAGGATCACCACAAACACACTCTCACACAGCCAAGGTGTGGGCAGACAGAATGGGTGTGGAGTGCTCAGAGCCAGACAAGCCTCTGAGCTAGTCTTGCTCGCAGAAACAACTATCAGTAGGATCACTCCACTTCACTCCGCATGCTGGAGTCTAAACAAGTCTCTGTTTTCATTTCCATAAAGCCGCGTTCTGTCTTTTGTTCTGACGGAGATAAGATGTATAAATTATGAGCAGCTGACAAAGTATACCGGGGCGCCTCGGGCAGCTCATCAGTCATGCTCGGCCTGTCAGCAGGTAACTGATGGGGGCCCTACAGGCACAAAGCCCCCTTTTAAGCAAAGGAGGGGGAGGCAGAGGAATTAAAGCTGTTGTTGGAGTCCTGAGCACAACAGCTGACTCATATTTAACAGTCTCTTTAAAGGAGTGAGGCAGACGCCAAAAAGCTTCAGGCTTCAGAGTGTGTTTTGTGGCTCTCTCCTCAGGAGTGTATGTCTTGCTGATGTGCTCTGTCTGTGTTACACAATGGTCGTCAAGCAGGAGGTAGCCACAAAGAGAAAGTCATCATGAGAGACCACCCAAGACAGGGGTCTTTTGTAAGAGGACTATATCAATGTGATAATCTCCAGCTTAATCAAAACTACCATACTGTATAATCCTCTTTATGTATCTGCAGAGAATTTAACTGAACTCCTTGACATTGTACCACATTTCCATAATGAATCCGTGAGTTCCATTACAGTATTAGAGCCCAACTTGTAAAAGAAGAGGATCTGATTTACAGGGGTTTTTAATGCACTGTATGTATATGCATGATGGTCGCTATGAGACAATATACTGCAGAAAATATGATAGGTAAGAATTAATGTCTCTCCCTGCAGTCATGTAGGTGGGAATGAGATGGCTTTATTTCAGTCTGTACCACAATTCCTATTTTAATCAGTCACTGGCATTCTTTGTCTTGTCAAATCTAACCTAACAAGGTTAAGAGTGAAAGACCACTTTAATGTTCACTTTAATGTGTGGGCTATAACAACAAAAGTGAGCTCTGTGCCCAGTGTGGCGAGCATATAATACCACTGCTACAGCATTCTTTCAAAAATGTGTGTATGTGTATATCTAGAAGGCTCGACGTTTTGCAGTATGCTCTGTTTAGTTCAAGAATACACTGTGATTTAAAAACAGACTTATGCTCCACTTGAGGAAACATCTATAGGACACAAAGCTCATTTGCAAGAAAGGGCAGCAAGTTCAGCTGGTTTATGTCCCCTCATCATATTTCTGCAAACCAATCTCCACAGCTGTCTGATGCCTGGAAGGACATAAAGTATCACACCTTCATTTGGGTCAGACAGGTACTTTACTGTATCAAATGATTGGGTGTATAAAATTCTGCGAATAGCCTTATGATTCCAGAAAAGGACAGACACCAGTGCCGCTCAGGAGATGTAAAATAATACAGCTTATCTCTGAAGCCCATGAGGGAGAAAAATGTCCACCAGTTCCAAATAGTGGCATATTTCCATATTAGTCATTCAGAGTGACTGTTAAAGCTTAAAATATCTTTGGCTCTGTTCAGACATTAAATAAAAACACTCTAATAATTACTTGAAGTTTTTGTTTCAATGAAAACTACTGTAGGTATATTCTATTAAACTGCCTTTAAAGTTTACAAGTAAGTTTGATCAATATGAGAAACATTAATAAAGAATAGGAATCATTTGTAATTGTTACTGTCATCCTCTGTAAATCTTGTACAGTAATATGTGATTATGGTAAGTATTATGATCTCAATAACAACTAGAAACTAAGTCTGTTTCTGTGCCAGGATTTTCAGAGTTGACATCTCAATTAGATGCATAACATCAGTGACATCTGACCTTTCTGCTGACCACAGGTGTCAGTGTCAGCTGAAGGCCACACAGCATGAGCACACCTGCAGCTGTGTGAGAAAGTCCATGTGTTTATGCGAGCACATCTGTCAAAGTGTGAACATCCAGGTAAAATATCAATACAAACAGTCATTACATCAATCATTAAGGGCTAATTATAACTCTTGGGCTGATCTTGATTGATTGCTCTGGAGCACAATTACCAACCTGTCTGCATTAAACTGATGTATGAGTGTTTTAGGTATTACAGCTCCTGAAACTTTAATGCATTTCTTATTAGAACGGGGTTCTGTGTTGTAAACGTCATTTGTAGGCCTAATTTAGAGGTGACAAGAGACACAGTAAAACAGAAAAATAAAGGAACACTTAACAAGAACATGCCTACTTCAGTACATGCTTTTGCTTTGAATGCTGAAGAGAAAGATTAAAGGTCACCTCTGTCCTTTCTTTTCAAAGGTGGAAAAAGGGGTAATTATGCTGTCCAAAAGGTACACTAGTATCACCTCAGAACACAAGAGCATCATTAGAACAAACCTGTTGTAGGATTTATTTAAGTATTTTTCAGCTGCAAAAAAAGGCTACTCATATATAAAGCCCAATACTCCAATTCTGCTCAGAGTACAATATGTATATGGTAAATGTATAAAAACAGGTCCCTGACAATAAACTGGTCCAAATAGATTCCAAATAGATTTTGAGACGACCTTTGTTGTGAACTGGCGCTATATCAAAAAAAAAGGAATTGAATTGAATAAAAATATGCAACTGGAGCAATGAGTGAAACGAAATAGTGTTCCCCCAGGACCCGGTGCCCCATACAAGGGTAATGCTGGCCAGCCAGGGCCTGCCTCGGGCCCAGCACAAAACCTCACCCGCGATGTCCTCTTCCCCGGCCACTGGCGACGCCGAGGACTGAAGACCCAGTCCACACAGCAAGCCGAGATCAGAGCCCCCAGAAACCGCCCAGCCGCAGCATCAGCCCTGCGACAATACTCCCCCAGAACCCAAAAACTTTGGTTTCCCGGATGCTGCCCGGCAGGTCATGAAAAACGACACTGCCGGATCACCAGTTAGCTACGGAGCTACTTTGGCGTCTGGTCATCCTCGAATCTCTGACTTTTGAACACGAACACCACCGTCCCAGCATCCACACACCTGAACACCCGAATACCGGGTCAAAACAGGGACAATCACACGGGTACAAGCGCGACCTTGGTTCCGGAGTGGCCGCGCGCTGCCGTCACGTCCCCATCTTGACCCAACAAACCTGTGCGAAGTGCCACATGTTTGAGCAGCATTTGAAATATAATTTGATTACTAACAAATGTGCTTAATGGGTTGAAATGCATTTGAAATACAAAAGTAATACCAACAATACAGTACCAACAATATCTACCCTTGTTTGTTAGACTGTGTTCAATTTTGAGTAATTTTTTTATGTGTAGTAAGTTAGTTGCCAGGAATATCCCTAGTGTAAACCTTTCAACCTGATTGCTTTCTGGCTGCTTTTATTCTGTGTATGCATGGGGACGTACTGTACGCTTCTACTATTTCAAAAAAATGGCATCTTCTGAGCTAAACTGGTCTTCTGCACAGAAATATCAACAAATTCTCAAATAATTAAACTCACAGCAACAGCAGCAACTGTTATCTATCTTCAGCTGGATGTGTGCCAGAGATGTACCAGGGGTAACCATCAAGAAAGACAAATGCAGGACATATTCATCCCTTTTGTGCATGTCTCACTGTTTCTAATAAGAGCATGTGCATCCACGCGTTTAAACACCAGCCCTTATTAAATCACACACTAAAGCTGACCAATATTCAAGGTCCAGTTTTTCTGAGCTTCAGGTGCAGCCAGCAAATATCCATACCAATGCTTTGTTCTCTTCTGCTCATTGTTTAAGAATCTTGATAAATTAATAAAAAGCTAACAAAAAACTAAAATGTCAATACTTGATGGTTTTGTAATTGCTTTTCAGCAAATGCAATTCCTAATTTACTGTTTAATTGCATGCAATCAAAGTTTGCTTAAAGCATGACAGATCAAAAGAACTTGGACTACAAACAGAAACTGATTAGCTCTGTATCAAAAATCTTATCCCTTGCCTATAGATTCTCCATATTCATATGCACATGTCTGCTTTTGGAGATTACAAGTTCCTCAACTGGGTTTTCTAAACTATAACACTGTGACTGCAAAGAATGATGGAAGAATACATTCCTCCCTTCAAAAAAGCTGAATAAACTGGATTCTTGGCGGAGTAAATGTACAGTGGGTATTATGAGGCGCACACAACGATTAATGTCCTAAGTATTGTGTGGATACAGTGTCTACTTACAAAAAAGTATGCAAGGGGAATTTTGTCTAAATTTAAAGGAAGGGCGGATGGATGAGTTGACAAAGCATCAACACTTTGAAAAGTAAGTTGGCTATTCATTTTCACTTTCCTTCCAACAGATTCCTAAGTCTTTAAGCACATCATTTTCAACAAAACCTAACTGAACCTGAAGTATGGCTGTGTTTAATTTGAATAAATTCCATACTTATTGTTTTTGGAGAGAGACAATGATAAGATACAGATAGATGCATCAAAATGTGTATTAGTCAACCAAATGTAATAAATTGTCATTTATTTCAGGAGAAACACTTCATTTGAATTTTCTGAAAATTCACTGTATCATGATGCATACTGCTACGGCAATACAAATGGACCTATACATGGATATGAGATTTCAGGCACCTTGCCTTCTTACAGTGTACATATCCCTGGAGTGTTTGTACAGAGAAAGAGAGTGATAAAGGACAGGGTGGAACTGCTGTGGAAGCAAAATAGGAAAGCAAACAAGCTTATGTGGATTTGTACTGAAGCACCCACTCTATTCAGATTCAGCCCAAAAGAGTTGTCTCAGTAACAACAATAGTGGGTAACATGATCTTTCATTACACATTGTGTAAACAGTGTAACCTATCAGTGCTGTCAATCAAGATGATTGATTGTGGCCTGTCACAGAAGAAGAGTGACATGTTGGAGGGGGGAAAAAAAGTTTTTTTCTTACAAAGCGCAGTGCATTCAGGCTGCCACAGAAAGTGGTGATTAATGTGTTCTCACTGGGTAATCCCACACCCCTGGCTAATGAAGGAGGAATCTATCATCCACACTGCTGTGGCAGATGTCGTGAGGACAGCAATCCAAGTGCCTGGGAACAATTTACTTTCTTTTCTCTAATTGTTCCTGAAATATGTGACAGGTTTGGAGAAAAACACTTGAGTCGACAGCTCCTCGGGGCAGACACAACAACGCATAACGACCACCACTTCAACATACAAACCAACCACTCTCGAACTGAAAGTATCACTTTGCATACTGGGAACACTCAAAGATAAGAAAACATTTTGTACACCTTCAGTATTTATTGATACTTTTCTCCATGCAGCCTCAAATGATTTAGAAGGCTGTAATAAAAAGAAGGATGTAGTCACCAGTTTGATTGGCCGATGGTTGATATAGTCTCATCCCACCAATTTCTTTTTGGCTGGACAAACAGTCCTGAAAACAATGCACATTTTCACTACTTAGTAACTAGCCCAATATAATAGGAAATGCAAGCTGTAACTTATTAAAAGGTTATGTTTATAGAGGTTACTCAGAATCTACTGACTCTATGTCAAACAAGTCATTGATGTGTTGCACCCTCAGAACGACAGGACTCCGTCTTCTGTTTGGCAACATTATTCTCCCCGGTTCTGCTTATTTTTTTTTGTAATAGTTTGCCAGAGCAGCTGGGTTCCACATGCCATCATACATACATCTCACAACTAACAACCACAGAACCACAGACTGACGACATATCGTCCCTTAACTGACATCACATTCTGTCTGCATAAGCAATGAGCTAAAACAGAATTTCACATGCAGAAATGTAATTTGCTTAATACAAGATTAACGTAAAATAAGATATGGTATTCTGTACTCATAACTTGGCTACATTACACAATTTTTGGGTCACAACAGATGTGACTGCATTTTGAAATGCATATAGGCAAAATGATATGTCGAAACTTGGCAAAGAGCAGTTTGCTTAAACCAGCTCAGCAACCAACATGGCATATTAATTAAAAAAACAGGAAAACTAGCCTGGATTAAGCTTAATTTCTGATCAGTGTCAGCCTTGTGTATTATATGGTAGTCCAAGCAAAAAGTGAAAACGGGTTTTCACGTGATGCGCTTTCAAGGTTTTTCGAATGGTTATTCAGCTTCCAAATTTCACAACCAGGCACGTGCAATGCTGCTGGCCCACATGCAAAATGGATGAACTCAAAAACATCACCAGCTGTTCTCTGCCAAGTATCTGTTATCAGAATCAGAATACTTTATTAATCAGGGGGGAAATTATTTTCTCTTTTTTAGAATTATTGGTCTGGTGAGGTGTCTGCACAGACACTCAAAGACAATACCAACCCCAGCCACGTGTTCACCCTGCTGCCATTTGACAAGAAACAAGCAGATTCTTTACTCATGCTCTGACTGTGACTATCAGCACAAATATGAATGCTCAGCTATTATCAAAATAGAGAAAAATCTATCAAGGTAAGAACTGTGAAACTGTGAGTGCCATTACAAGTTTGTTTTTTGTGCTAGAAACATCAGTTGATATAGTTTATTGTTTTTAGAAATTATATGAATATGGGTGTGTTCAAGGTAGTATGGCCACAAGCAAGCTTACAGCACCTGGGATTCCTAGGGTGTCTCCCACTGAAGTACTAATCAGGCCTAACCTTACTTGGCTTCCCAGATCAAATGCAACTATTCGTGCTGCGTTAACCCTGTGAAAGACTGGTGACCTGTCCAGGGTGAACCCTGCCTCTTATGGCAGCTGGGATAGGCTGAAATAGAGAAGGTATGACTTAAATCATCAACAGTTTTCTTTGGTTTAATACAGCTCTAATAAACATATCATATTGCACTAAATACACTACCCTGAAATTCCTCTGCATTGCAAGAGAAAATACTCAAAGATCATAAACAATTCATTTGTTCTTCATTAATAAGCTACACCTCATGGAGGGCAAAGCAAGAAATTAAAGAGCTATTAGAGAAAAGGGTTGAAGCTTAGAGATCATCATTCAAGTCCCTAAAATAAATGTTTTACAAACCATCAGTATTAGCCACAGGAACACTATAGAGTTACTGTTGCTTACAAAGCTGTTTTTTTGTTGCATGTTCCCTCAACATGCCACTCTACTCAGTCACTAAAAATAGTGTTACAGAGAGACAGACCAGAGGTTCTCTTGTTTTTGAAAGCATAAACTGCTATTAGCACAAACAAGGGAAAGCAGCAAAGTCCAAATGTGTCACAGCTGTCTGTCCTCACATCATTTAATTTAATCTGGTTTCATGCCTGTTCACATTAGAGGCCCGATAAAACAGCAACACTTTCAAACATCTGTTTGCTTGGGGAGCCTGTTGATTATTCATTCAGCTGGAGGTCAGATGGCACTCAGCTCGCACAGCTTCACAACTGAGCTAATAAATCAATTTCTAGTGCAATTATGAGGAATCGTGTGCACTTCAATGTTGAACATTCTACTTTACGAGGTGCAGTTTTGCGTAACTTATCTGAGAAAGTTGAGTCATTGCATTAATTCTGCTTTTGAAAGGTGACCTAGGTATGACCTCTACATATACACTACACTCCTCCCTCACTCCTTCCCTTACTTTATGTTACAGCATGTGGGGGGATTAAAGGCACAAGCTGCGGCACAGACTCAAATCTTCACACATCCATCAAAGAGAAAAATCTCCAGCAGGTATTATGCTGACTTAACTAAAAATATTTTATACTTGATGATGATGTGCTGTCCAATATGCGTCTGTAGTAACATCCTGATAAACTAAGGGAATCAGTGCTGGACAACCAGTACAGATCAGTAGACAATTTATAATAGACTGCAATCTGGAAATCTGTCCCAAAATGATGTCAACATTTTTAATATCAGTTTATTAGTTTCAGAGTCTACAGACAAGAAATTAAACATTCTCCAACCATCTGTGTGACTGTAAAACATCCCACAGTTCATTACTGCAGTTTGTATTTGAAATACCTTTAGCTCTTCATTATGGGCTTAAACCTGTTTCTTTGTGTTTGCCGGCAGCACAGACTTATGTGTCAAAATTCTTTTTCATTCCCATGAATGCTACTGTAAAGTTTGCCTCCAGCTTGCAATAGGCAAGAACACGTAGGACAAGTCGACTGTCAAATGTTGGGCAAAAACAAAAGGAAAGCACCTGTACAAAGAACAAGATAATCACACTGAAATAACATAAAAGTACCTGTATCTTACCAAATGTGCAAAAGTAGAGATGACCTAAGTACAATTTTTCAGGCTGATTCCAAGTTTTTAAAAATCTGATTTGCTGATTTTGATTTCAGCCAATTACAACTTTCATTCTCAGAACCATAGCTGGCAGCATACATAATCATTTTTGTATCTTTTCTTTAGTGGAAATTTCCATTTATGTTTGCAATAAAGCATTGGCCGTTTAATACATTTTGCATCCTCTCCAAATCTACACCGAAGATTTTTATACACATGAAATCCATCTAATAATGATTTACAGTATGTCCACCTTTCTGTACGAGATTTTGCATGTGAGTGTACTTGCGTTGAGTTTATATGCTGCTGTGCTCAACTTCTATGTGTACTTCAAACAGTGCCAACTAAACTGAACAGATAAGGTAGAAGATAATACATTTGAATTCACTTTAATGAAAATTATTGAATTTAACTAAATCATTGAATTTACACACAGCAGAGTTAAAAAAAGAGAAATCTGAAAACTGGTCAAAACCAGTCACTAGACTGAGCAGTTGATGCATCTCTACACAAAACCATTATAAAAAGCATAATCTACACAGCTGAGGAATCATGGATACATCATTACGATTGTCTCTTATGCGTTATTGCTACCTCCATTTAGGTTCAAATCAGTTTGTTGTTGGGAGGGTGTACAGAAATGTAATGTACCTTCGGCTGCTTCCTCGTATTCTCCCCAAGGGGTAGCCACAGTGGATTAATCCGCATTGATAATTTGGCAGAGGTTTTACGCCGCATACCCTGACTGATGCAACCCTCCATGGTGAGAGGGGCTTGTGTCCCCACCTGGAATCTAGTCACGGACCTTTCACTTGTAAGGGGCGTGTGTAAACCACTACACTACAGGGGCCACCTATATTGCTTAACCAGAATCAAAATACTTTATTGATCCTATTAAACATAACGTAATGAGCCTGTTTTGAAAATGTAAGTAGTAGAAAGTAGAGAGATTTCTGCTAAAATGCAGGGAGGAAAAGTAAAACACCTGAAAACTCTGTTTAAGTATAGTAGCAAAGTATTTGCACATTGTTACTTCGTACCCCTGATTATAGAGTAAAAGTGACCCTAAATAGTCAAGTTGCAGCAAAGACAAGGAAAAGAAAATTCCTTAGCGTCAGCAGCAACAAATAATAAGCGTCAGTTACATTAGATGTTGCTAAAACAGTAAAGAAAGAATAAAGATGAGGATATTGTTCACTTTTAGCTGTGAATATGGCATATACTCAGTTGTTATCATAACCAAAACAATAGGACATGCTGCACTGATGACCTCATCAAGGTTCAGTCATATAAACACTCATGTTTAGATTAGGCATCAAAGAGCTGCCACAAAGACAGAGTACCTGGCAGAGGTCCTGAACTGTAGACTTGCTGTGAGAACAGAGAGAGCAGAGTGAGGTCAATAACTAACTTCAAATAGCTCGAAGTGTTCCCACAGAGCTAACAGGTGGCGCTCACATTATAGGTTTACTACAACTGCCAAATCCAAGGACGTGATCTGATGTAAATCTGAATTTGTTGGAACTTGAAACTTCACACTGAAGGTAACATCCAAATGAGATCTGTGAATGATTTTTTCAATAAGGAGAACAGTATGACAACAGCAGTTTTATGGTAGTGTGACTGTTTCTTCACTGCAACCCTGTCCAGTTTTTCCAAAGCAAATTAAATGTAAAACAAACAGCAACAACATCACCACTCCCTACTTAATTCTGTTTATGTCTGCCAAAACAACTCTAATCATTGGGGCAATGACCCTCGAGGGCATGCAGGGTGGGGCCTCCATGGATTTCACTTATTCCTGTGCATCAAGTGTGTGTGTGACCAGACAGAGGTATGGAGAGTTAGGAGCTGGGGTCAAGAACTTGGTTTCTTTGTTGTTTTCTTCAAGCCTTTCTCAAGCAGTTGTTGTGCTGTGGGGGGACGCATTGTCCTGCTGGGAGAAACTGCTTTCATCACAGACTATAGCTGCCATGAAGAGGTGTGCCTGAACAATGCATAGGCGGGTGGTATGCGTCAACGTAACATCCACATGATATGACCCAAGGTTTCACGTCAGAACATTGCATTGCAACACAGTGTTCAGTGTTATTTCTTTCATCTGTCAGTAGTTTTATTGTAGTTGCTGATCACACTAAAGTGAAATAGTGAGCATAGTGAAGACTACACTTGACAGAACGTGGTTTTGGGGAAGGATTATGAGTTATTTGACAAAGATTTATACATTTTCCTTGTATTTCAAACCCTTTGATAAACAGCAAAAATCTATTATCCTTGAACAAATATAATTAGTTTAAAGAAATAAATGTATTAAAAAGCTGGTGATTTTTATTTATTCTGAGGGGCCTGGCTAAAAACTCTTTTGGGGGGGTACCAAAAATTCTTTTATGCAGGAAAACACGCTTATATTAAAAGGTGCACAGTTCAGTATTTATTTACAGCAAGTGACATCACAGATAAAGAACAGTGTTATCACATATCACAGGTTTATTTCAGATTGTGTCTGTGGGGATTGTGATTGGGTCTAACTGAATCACATAAATTATTCCCCTACTTTATCAAATACAGATAGCCTTTAGCACACATATTTTTTTTAAAAAAAGTACACCAAACTTAAGTTCAGTAAAAAATAGAACTGGGAAAAAAATTAACTTAAGTGGGAACAAGCTGACTTAAAGTGTACACTTGATACATGTTACATTACTACATTTTTTAAAGGGTAAGGAGGAGTGCTACTGCTACATTATAAGGTTACAGTTGAAACCAGAAGTTTACATACACTGTGTAAAAAGACAAATATACATTTTTTTTTCACGGTCTGAAATTAGATCAGACTAAACTTCTTCTGTTTTAGGTCAGTTGGGATTGCCAAAATTATTTCTATTTGCTAAGTGCTGCAATAATGAGAGAGAGAATATTTTAGAGAGATTTTTATTAATTTCTTTGAAGTCAGAAGTTTACATACACAAAGATTACTATGCCTTTAAACAATGTGGGAAAGCCCAGATGATGATGACATGGCTCTGGAAGCTTCTGATAGGTTAACTGACAACATTTGAGTTAATTGGAGGCACACCTGTGCATGTATTTTAAGGCCACACTCAAACACACTGCTTCGTCATTTGACATTACGGGAAAATTAAAAAAATCAGCCAAGATATCAGGAAGAGAATTGTGGAGCTCCACAAGTCTGGTTCATCCTTGGGTACAATTTTCAGATGCTTGAAGGTGCCACGTTCATCTGTTC
>VUQH01037819.1:0-12719 GCA_015106775.1 Etroplus canarensis | reverse complement strand
CTCTGTCCAGAAGAGCGCAGTCCTAGGAACAGTTAAGATACTGCGCAGGACCCTCAAGCTCCCAGGCCTCTGGTAGAGGACCCGAGCTTGAAGGATAGACCGCCCATGGGGGCGAGAGGGGATTTTTATATATATATATATGTGTATATATATATATATATGTATGTATGTGTGTGTGTGTGTGTGTGTGTGTGTGTGTGTGTGTACACACACACACACATAATTATCCACAGGATTTGGCATTTTTCTTTTTTATGTTCGCCTGGTCCTCACTTGGTCTTGTGGAGGGCTTCAATAACTTGCACTAACTAAATGTATTTATTATTTTTGTTGTTGTTATTTATTACATTCACAGTTCAGCGGGGGTTTTGATGAGATTTCAATCTAAAATGTCTTCATTTTCAATCTCTTCTGTTGTTTAAACATATGTTCCAATTTTTATACATTTAAAATAATCATTTAATTATCTTGTCTAGTTCAATTCATCAGTTCTGTGTGTACAAGGTTTGAGCAATGCATTCATCACTAAAACAAATTGACAAATGGCAAAATATCTGATGAAGATTCATTCTTGCAATACCCTTCAAATGTTTCAGTTTTACAATATTTTCTAAACACCCTTAAGCAGTCATAATACTGAACGTCCACACAAACTGCAGCAAAAAGCTGTTACAAAATGATATAAAAGAAACAGACTTCTGTCTAACCTGGACTTCCTATTTGGACTCCTTATTGTGAGGTGGGGGTTGGGGTGGGGACAATGTGAAACTGAATACAGATGCAGCTCATCCTCTGGTTAAAGCAGAGTTTTATTTCAGTTACAGTAAAATATTCAGTTACAAAAAACACTGTATGTACAGAAGTATTGGGCCACATCTATAACTCATTGTATTCATGAGTTTCATTCAGTCCCATTGTCACAGGTGTATATAATCAAGCATCTTTCCATGTAGCCCGCCTTTTCATAAATTTGTGAAAGAATTGGTCATTCTAAAGAGTTCACTGAATTTGAGTGTGGTACTGCACTAGGATGCCACGGTTTCTTCCCACTGAGACATTCCGCATTCAAATCAAAGTGGTATTCTTGCAAAGTTGAAGCATTTCAGAACCAGCCACAAAGTGGCAGACCATGTACAGTTACAGACTGGGGTTACTGGTTATCAAGGCACACACAGTTTAAAAGTCCCAAATGCTTTGCTGATTCAGTAACTGCAGAGCTCCAAACTTCCTCTGGCATTAACATTAACATCAGCACACAAACTGTGAGCTAAGATCTTCAGTTCATGGGTTTCTCTGACTGAGCAGACTTTACATCTCAACTCTCTTAAGTCAGTGCAGTAGCAAATTATATGTAGTATCCATGATCAAAAGATCTGTCCTTGTTAAAGTCAAATGTGATGCAGTAGTACAATAAAATTAAAAGAAAGAAAAAGAAAAAAACCCTACCATTTCTAAACTGATCCTGTGTGGTACACAAGCGAGATTTTCTGAAACAAACTTAGACAGTAAAATTAATATTCATTGACATATCTGCCAGTTTCCAAAAGAGCTGATCTCTGTTGCCCTTTTCTAACAACTCAGAACATCCCAAGCAGACTATCATTGTTGTGCAACAACTCGTCTACATGCATTACAAAATTATCATAGTCTCTCTGTTCATCTTCTAGCTTCCATTTAACATTAAGTCTTCTTTTTCGTTCAATGACCCGGGGGTGTTCTCCACTTGTTCAAGCTTCATCCTGTTCTCATTTTTTGCTGTCTCAATCTTAAGATGCTGAATGAGCTGATCTTTGTGTTCCTTCAACTCCTCCTTTTGTCTCGTCACTGTACTTTTCATTTCCAAATCTATCACCAATTTTAAAGTTTGGCTTTTAAGCAAAGTACAGACAGAGAGACAGATAGGGTTAATAGTGTATTTATTGATGCTGACAAAGGTCTATTACCTATGCTATGATTCTGATTTGTGATCATGTTTTTTAGGACGATTTCATTCTACTGCACTTCTTTCTTGTAGAAAGGTCCACATACATTCACTTTGACTTTTTTCATCTTCCAGATGCAGCAATTTAAAGTGCTGTGCTGTTTCTGCTGCTTCTGAAATGAATGAGTGGTGCTGCATTATTTGTCAGCAAGATAAATATAAAAATGCAAGATTGGAAGGCTGTATTCTTCAACATCTATGAAGCATCCGTGGTATTGGAGATGTCTACATAGAGACCAGACATTACAAATAGATAACACCCACTCCAACCAGAGTTCACCCTCCAGTCACAAGAATGCCCCAGTCCAGTATTTGAACTGGATATCAGAGAAAATACACTGACAGCTGACTGATTCAATTCAATTTATTGTTCACTATGCTATGCAGCAACAGCACCAGTGCAATGGCAAGAAGAGGGAGAGATAGCATAGTACAGTGGAAGCTAACACCTAAGTTACTTCTTCCTCTTCTTTCGGCTGCTCACATTAGGGGTCACCACAGCGGATCATCTGCTTCATCTCACCCTGTCCATCCTGGTCACTCCCAACGAAAATCTCAGCATCTTCAATTCTGCCACCTCCAGCTCAGCCTCCTGTCTTTTTGTCAGTGCCACCATCTCCAAACCATATATCATAGCAGGTCTCACTACCGTCTTGTAAACCTTCCCTTTCACTCTTACTGCTATCCTTCTGTCACAAAGCACCCCTGACACTCGTCTCCACCCACTCCACCCTGCCTGCACTCTCTTCTTCTTCACCTCTCTTCTGCTCTGTCTGTTGCTTTGGATGGTTGACCCCAAGTGTTTAAATTCATCCACATTCACTACCTCTACTCCTAGCATCTTCACCATTCCACTTGCCTCCCTCTCATTTAGGCACACGTACTCTGTCTTGCTTCTACAGACTTTCATTCCTCTTCTCTCCAGTGCATACCTCCACCTCTCCAGGCTCTCTTTCAACACTTTGAAAACATTTCTCTGTAGCTACACCAACAGTTTTCCTGTGTTTGTTCAAAAAGCTCAGATGATGATCATGCTTTCTCTTGCTCACTCATTCTCATTGTCATTATATCTAGTATTGTACTTGTTTGCAAGTTTGCACTGGACTTGTGTTGCTATAAGTCCAGTGCAAGGCCCAAAACAATTGTAGCAACACCAGCCAACATGGAATAAAAGCAATACTAGAAGAGCAAAAACTCGATGAATCTTAAAGAAAGAAAACAACCACGTAAATTTCAAACATCAAAAACAGTCTAAAGCCCCTGTCACACCTGACGATTTAATAAACATATGTTGACGTATGAAAAAAATCTGCAAATACGCTGGCGTATGCCGATTAAGTTCTTGGTAAGTTTTATGTGAGTTAAGAGCATGCTGAAGTATGTCGGTATACGTCATAGTACGGCAAGGTCACCGGAAAATTTTGAGCAGGCACAAAATTTCCGTCTACGCAAACTTACGGCTTATATGTCCCACATACCCGGGCCATGTGTTGCAGATACTTTGTACTGTGACTCACGTTACTCATATGTCAAAATATGTAAAATATTTAATGACTAATAAAAAAAAGTATTAATAAACTATGAGTAACGTGTTTTTAACCCATGTGTAAAATTTATTGAACTTACCTCCAAGGGATAATGACATTTGTAGACGTATTAAATGTGTTCCGGTCATACCAAATGTGGTTCTAACATACAGCTACCGTATAATGGTATATGTGCTGCATTTAAGGGAAGTGGTATAAAGGGTTTCAAGTTGTGAGTGCCGGCAATACGCTAGCATTCTATGGTGTTATGTTATATATAGTAAGCAATACATTATGTATACATCCATTTATCATCATTGTTTTGCGTATGCCAGCATTTTACAGGAATTTGGATGCATCGGCATACTCTTGTTAAATCATCTTGGTGTGACAGGGCCCTGAGAGAGGCGGGTTTGTTAAGGTGCTCTTAGAGAACAGCTGATATATTTTGATATGTGAGAGAAAATATTTGAATGCACAGATGCACTATAAAATCTGCAGCAAATTAATTAATGCAGCAACAAACTGACAGTGTTTATGGACATACATAACTTGCAAATGCATGCCATTATCATTAATCTTTTAATCTTCATTCATCTTTAATACTCAGCAGTACTTAGTAACATGAAGTGTGTAGCTATTGTTACCATATCCCACCTTTGTATATGATTTACTTCTACACCAAAAAGAGGGGGAGAAATCAGCTTGTTAAATGAAAAAGAGTGTATTTCTTTTTGATAAAGATTTTCGTTATTTATAATTCAATCTGAATGTTTAGTTTATAGCAGCAATGTAGTCTACCCAAGCAACCATTTGCCTGATGCTATTGTTGTTTCTGATGAGGTCATCTCAACCCCTTTAAGAGAAGTAGATAAACTAAAGGTAGCATTGTGAGGTTCTTTTGTTTTTTCTAAATTACAATGTGGAAAATCGAACATTTTGCTCAATACAATTAAGGGAAAAACACAAAAACACATGATTATCAAGAGGATTCAGAATTTTCCCTTTTATGTTTCCCTGGTCCTCACTTCCTCTGTGTATTTGTTCCCTTTTCTTTATTGATATAAAGTGTGCTTGAGTCCTCTTTCTAGTTTGTTTTGACATTGAGGTCATACTGGTCAGACAAAATCGATTTGTCCACTTTTTATCAAGATCATTTAATTTGTCTGACTTATCTATGCTCTAAAACTTCTGTTGCTTATTAAAATAGACTGCATTGTTGTTTGTCCTTGTGGAGGACTTCAATATTATTATTATCATTACTGCTACTACTGCTAATACTACTACAGTTTAGTGGGTTTTGAGGAGATTTTAATCAAAAATGTCTTCATTTTCAATCTGTTCTGTTGGGTTGTATGATGAAATTATATAATAGCAGATGTATACTACTGAACTATCCATTTACCTGAGGTCATGTCAGAGTTCAGTGATGGCAAATCTGAGTGTGTCAACACATTTCCTTTAACATCAGCAGATAGAAAAACAAAGTCATCGGCATCTGGCATTAAAATCAGCACACAAACTACGTGCTGGGAGCTTCATGGCATGGGTTTTTTTGACTGAGTAGCTGCATGCAAACCTTACATCACCAAGCACAAAGCTAATTATTACATGGAGTGGTGTAAAGCACTCTTCCAATGTGCCACACAAATTCTGTGTAGTGACAAATCATGCTCCTCTATCTGGCAGTTTTACAGACGAGTCTGGATTTATCAAATGCTAGGAGAACATGGCCTGGACAGTTCCATACTTCCAACTTTGTGGGAATAGTTTGGGGAAGCCCCTTTTCTGTTCCAGCATGAGTTTGTCCCAATACAAAAAAAAAAGACATGTCATAACAGCTCCTGTGTCTATAATGTGCACCTATACTTTTGTCCATATAGCGTATGAACCTCAATAGATTTATATATATAGAATATAAAGCCAAAGACATTTATTTTCAACAGATTTTTTTTATTTCAATATCTCAATTTAAAAAATAGTTACTTACTCTTCCATGGTAATAGAAACAGAAACACTATAAGAACTAATATTCAATGAACCATGACAATGATTTAGTGTTAGTGAATGAGACCAAATCACCTGTAAGCAACAAGCATGAACAATGAGGGAGTTTTATTTAGGACTTGTCAAAGATAAAGTTGAAAATATTTCACTTTCTCTAAAGTTCAACCTACAGCCAGGGTCTTCAGTTTCATAATTTCATATCAGATTACCACATTTATTTCTCTTACATACACAATCATTTGTGGTGAGTGGTCATTTCTACTTTCCCATTACTACTAACAAATTAAGAAAAAAAAAAAAGGGAAACAATTTCTGTAAATGTCCACATACCTGTCCAAATTGTGAAAGCTTCAGTTCACTTTAGGGAGCAAAGTTCCACACAATAAATATTGTTAAGTAAAATGTACTGCACTTTAACCTGGTAAACATAATGCAAAGGGGTGTGTTCACCAGAGTAAATTTATTTTCTGTTGTCTTATATCACAATTACCAAACTGCATGAATGTGTAGACAAACCTTTAATGTAAACATTGAGAGTAAGCGTAGATGGATTAAATATTGCCAGTGATTTAGACATTGCTTATAGGAACTAGAATAGCAGTTGTTTGATGTGTATGTTTGCATCAAACATACACATACAAACATACCTCTAGACACTTTGTTGAAAATAAGATTAGGTCTAAGAAAAAAAGCATAAACACGGAGAATGACCATAATCTTTGGCTTTGAAATGTTGAATGGCAGTCATGACCTGTCATAAAAGCAGTTAATGCAATTGTCTATTTATTATTTGCATTGCTCATTGCAAAACATTTTGTCAGTTGTAACAAGTGAATTTCTTTTCACTATCAATATAGATGAAATCCGAATGAGCTAATGATAAAAGTTGAGTAAGAGCAGTTTCAGAGGATCATTACTGAGGAGTGGCCCACTGAAAAAAACAGAAGTATAAAAATCAATGATAAGAGATGACAAAATATAGTCCCTCCCAGAGTAAGTGAAAAAAGGTGTCACAATTCATACAACCACTAGAGGGCCTCATTGATTGACATATGGTTTGAAGGGAAACTATGACAGATGCTGTCATTTTTCTTAAAAGCAGTCTCCATCTTTAAGGTGTGTTTAGACAAACATATCCCAACTTTCACCTGTCAGCAAATCAATCCTTTACATTCCTATATGTTTTGCTCACAAGAACATCAAACTTTAAACATAAGCATTAGCTCTTTAGACATCTAAAACATCCTCATTTCACATAAGAATTGCTCTATGACAGATCATGTGCCTCCATCTCACCCTATCCTCTGCATCCTCCTCTTTAAAACCATCCCTCTTTATGTTCTTCTTCACGACATTTAGAAACAGAATCAATCAAAATCAAACCACTTTATTAATCCCAGGAGGAAATTGCTAAGATTGCAGTTCAGTTAAATATAGATAAATATAAAGATGAAATATAGAAAATATAAAGATGAAAATGTATAAACCCTATATACAAGAACTACAGGATATGACAAGAGAAAGTAGTCCATGAGTCATAGAGAGGACCTTTGACTTTCACGGCCACAGGTAGAAATTATTTTGTGCGATGCATTGTGGTGGAATGAGAATTTTCCTGAATGCGCTCCTGTGCCCTTCCAGCATGTCATGGAGAGGCTGTGATGAATTGTCCCTTGTTGTCCGTGACTTAGACAGCACCACAGCATAGAGGATGGCACTGGCCACCACAGACTCACAAAACATCCCGAGCCATGTCCAGCAGATACTGAAGGACATAAGTCATCTCAGAAAATGTAAAAGGCTCTGGCCCTTCTTGTAGAGGGCTTACGTGTGGTTAATGAAGTCTAGTTTATGGTCCATGTGAGTCTTTGTCTTAAACTACACACACTCAGATGTTTGTCTTCTTGCACATTTTTGAATCAGGGCCTCCCACTCTTTTTTCTGTCCTTGTTAGAGCCAGATAGTGCTGCACTCTGAAGGAAGTAGATAACACCACTGTAAGAGATTTTAAGTTTGTTTGCAAATTTGTGCAAAAATGAAGATTGTTCTTTAAAAATCAATGATTAATGTTAATTTTTTGTAAAACGGACAATTGTTTGACCCCTTCAGACTTCAATTCAACTGAGAATCTGTGGCATGACTTAAAAGATTGCTGCACACCAGCAGAACCCATCCAACTGAAAGAGCTAGATCAGTTTTGCTTTGAAAAAAAAATGGGCAAAAATCCCAGTGGCTAGACACACCAAGCTCATAGAGACATATCTTAAGACACTTACAAGTTGTAATTGCTGCAAAAGCTGCCTATACAAAGTACTGACTTTTTTTGTTTAATTTTTCCCCTTTTTCCTATATTACTTCACCAATTATAACTGTTACTTTAAAGAAAGAAATAAAGAAAAAGAAGAAAAAAATTATGTGGATGTGTGTGCGCGCGTGTGCGTGTGTGCGCGCGTGTGCGCAGTATCTCCAGTTTGACACTTACCTTCAAAACCATTTAGAAAATAAAGCCAGAACACTGGACCCTGTGTACATCTTAACTGCATGATGCAACGTAACGTTTTCCCTTCTGTCTTTAGAGGAACACTTTAAGTTATCCCTTAGCATGCTCCTCCTGATCTTTGTGTGCAGTTATACACCATCAAGTGACTGCTAGCATAGTTGCAAGTATAATGGGGCTGGCACTTATTTTTAAGTTTAGCTACAAGTAAAGTAAGTCGAGCTCTACTGGGCTTTTCATTTTGCGCTTGAGACATTTTAGTTTCGGCCGTACGCTGACATTTTTACAACACACAAAAAAAGGTTCCACAGGAAGAAGATGTTCTCATCTATATTTAATTTCCTCAACAGACTGTCAAAAGGTAAACCGCAGCAGCAGAACATGGAGGTTACTTGTCTCTGCATTAGATGGGGTGAGTAGTGATTCTTTCTACTTGGAGTGTCACAGGCAAAAAAAAGAAAGATGTAGAAATAATAAAAGCAATGTTAAGGGTGCTTTGTATTGTCATGTCTTCAGCTGTTATCAGTCTGAAGAATAAAATGCCACCTATGTGTTGCATCTTTAGCAGCACAAGATACAAAAGGAGATTATCTTAAAAGGAGTGCTCATATGAAAACTGAAAACTTTTATAGCTATGTGCAGGTGACTGATAATATTTCATCAAATACTATAGCAGCTTGGATAAAATGGATAGAAGGTTAAGAAAATAGAAAATGGAATGGAAAAAAAATTCTAAAATGGATGCAAGTCTTTTTGTCTCTCCAGTGACTTTTGTGCAGATGGTGCTCGCTGCTCTAGTTCAGCACAGCTGTTGCATTAAAAAAAAAGGTAAGCCACAGTCAGTTAAAAGAAACCAAAACAAAAAACCAGATGTGTTCTTAAATGAAACATCTGCTCATAAGTATGATATGTTTTTAGAAGACGTAAAACGTTTAAGCTAAATTTCACATTGGACGTAGCTTGTGCGTATAATATTCCAAGTAATGTTCATACTTATGTTCATTCTTCTAATAATGTACACACATAACAAAAAGAAAACGAAAGAAATTCAGTAACATCAAAATGTAGCCTTATTGAAGTGGTTAACAAGTTAATATCTTGCCTTTCTGTCTCAGATGCAGTTTTTCCTCATATTCTTCCAAACAGACTGCAATTTTTTGAATATGAGTCAATCTATTTAAATTGTGAGTCTGACAGCTCAACTGACGTGACAGTGATGAGGACACTGAAGGAATTTACTATTTCAGTAAGTGAATCCAACTGGGTGCCATCAAGAGGCTCTGGCATGATTAAACCCGCATTTTCTTCTGACAGTGGAGAATACTGGTGCCAAGACAAAGAGGGACACAGAAGTAATACTGTCAACATCAGTGTGACTGGTAAGTTAGAAACAGAACATCAGCTTAATACTTATGCTTTTATCACATATTATGATTGCTTTGGTGAAATTCCAAGAACCACTGCAAAATACAACCTGACTAAGATATAATGCTAGTGTAAATATTTCAATAAAGTTGTATTTATTTAAAATAAATTTAACAAACAATGACTAAAATTTTTGGTGCCACCTTCAAGCTGTCACTTTAGATTGACATTATTTACAATTACAATTTCAGACATTTTCAACTGAAAAGATGGGAAATCTGTTAAGTTCAATAAAAATAACAGATTATAGCAGCAAGGCTCAAATCCAGATGGAACAACTCATGTAACTATTAAGTCAGACTTAGAATGTCCTGTCAACATCAGTTTAGTTGAGGACCTGTCCTAAGCCCAGAATTTCAAGAATAGCTTCACTACTCAGGTCAGTCAACAAACTCATGTTTACATCCTTGATAATAATGGACTTGGAAAAAACTATCAGCATAATCAAAGCATAGCCCATAGTTATACCTATTCGCATTCTACAGCCACAGCACAACAGCTGAGATGTAGAGTTATTTCATGATACCTCTCTGAATTCTAATAAAAGATTTAAGCTAACTTTATAGTTCTATCAGTCATACTGCTAAGTTTCTTACTGTAACTCACAGGCTAACAATATACACTTCATACTGTTTCACTCACTTTTCAGCTGGTATTGTAATCCTGAAAACTCCTGCTCTTCCCGTGAAAGAGGGAGACAATGTAACTCTGCACTGTATAAAGAAAGATGATTCTGGCCTCACAGCCGATTTCTATAAAGATGGTCACTTTCTCAAGACTGGCTATAATGGATATATTACCATCAATGTTTCCACATCTGATGAAGGTCTTTACAAATGCAACATCTCTGGAGATGGAGAATCACCTGAGAGCTGGCTGACTGTCAGAGGTATGACATACAATAAGATATTATATTCATAACAGAGTCAAGGACAAATGAGATTACCCTGTTAATTTTCAGATTTGTTGGTAGGAAATCTTAAAATATCTTTTTCTGACTTGCTGGTGTGGCTAAAATGTTAGAGTAGGATCAAAACTCTGACTCATGCTCAAGATTAAGTCATTGTTTTATGTATACATGTCAGTGGATACATCTCTCTCTCTCTTTTCCTTCCCCAGAAACTCACAAACCTAGTAATAAGTACTTGAATCACCCTCCTAATGTTCACACTCTGATGAGGACAGTCTTTACTTTTTTACTATTGGCAGTGCTGCCATTGGTGCTTGGAGTAATATATTGTAGAATACAAAGAATTAAAAAAGATCAAACTAAAGGAGGCCCCAGAAGAGGTAAACACACCATCTATCGTATCTCAAGTTAAGCCTTTAAAACTTACTTTTTACTGAGGTTTAAGGCTCCTGAGTGTAGTGAGGCAAAGTTCTACAACTGAAATAACTGTATTAACATGTGAGCTGAGAAAAGGCAAAACGATAAATGTCAAATGTCAACTATGAATATAAAAAAACTGCTTATTTAAACATTATCTCTGCAACAATTAATTTTCCAATAAAATAATTCAAGAGGTCGGACTGATTTGAGGGAGAAATAACAGCAAAGTTGACATGTTTTGACTGGAAGTACAGTATATGTCAGCCAGAGATGTTTTTGAAGGCAGGACCTAGTGACCTTCAGTGGAAATGCTTTTTTTAATGGACTTCTATGTTGGCATTTATTTCAAGGCTGGGTTGATTTTATTTGGTTAAACGATGCTTGCTTAAACCTTTCTGCCTCTCTTGTTTTAATAAATGCTTCCTCCAAATGTGAAATAAAATTACTGTTGGAAAAAAAAAGCATTTTCGCTGCTCCCTTGTGTTTCCCCCCAAGGGATCACCACAGCATATTAATCCATGGCCTTATAATGCAACCCTACATTAAAATTATGACAACATATCTAAACATGAAAATTAATGCATTTCCTTTGTGTGTTATATTTTCAGGATGTGACAGTTCAGTTGGTTCAGAAGTTCGAATATACTCAGAAGTCAAAAAGTTACAAAATAAGAACTGTTATTTTAATACTAGTGTCATCAATAGGTCTGTCCTACGGAAAAAGGTGAATGTAAAATGTTATACCACATCTCCATGCTCTTATTTTTTTAGTCACAGGTGGTGACTGTGTGAATGATCCACATCACGTGGCATATACCTTTGTCAAAAAGCCAAAGGAAGAGGAAGGTAAATTACATCTTCTCCTTCCATCCACCTTCTGTCATTTTCCTCATTTCCTTCTGCCTGGCAGCTCCATCTTTTAACATCCTCTGTTAAGTACATCTACTATCCTTCCTCTGCACATGTCTGAACCATCTCAATCTTGCTTCTCTTACTTTGTCTCCAAACTACTCAACTCCTTCCGTCACAAAACACCCCTCATGCTCATCTCCACCGACTCCACCCTACTTGCACTCTCGATCCCAGATATTTAAACTCATCCACCTTCACTACCTCTACTACTTGCATCTACATTACTCTCTCTTATTCACACGCATGCATTCTGTATTGCTTCTACTGACTTTCATTCCTCTCCAGTGCATACCTCCACCTTTACAGGCTCTCTTCCATCTCTTTCCTACTCCCGCAACAGAACAAAATGTTCTGTATAAATTATAGTCCATGGAGACTCCTGCCTGACCTCATTCTGTCAACCTGTCCATCACCACTCAGAGGAAGGGGCTCAGAGCTGAAACCTAATGTAATCCCATGTCCCATGTGCAAAGAGTGTGCTGAGAAGATGGAAAGAGTACTTTGAGGAGCTGATGGCCGAGGGAAATGTGAGAGAGAGGAGGGCAGAGGGAAGGAAGATGGTGAATCAGGAAGTGCAGAATATTAGTAAGGAGGAAGTGAGGGCAGCAGTGAAGAGGATGAAGAGTGGAAAGGCAGTTGGTCCAGATGACATACCTGTGGAGGTATGGAGATGTCTAGGAGAGAGGGCAGTGGACTTTTTAACCAGATTGTTCAATACAATCTTGGAAAATGAGAGAATGCCTGAGGAATGGAGAAGAAGTGCACTGGTACCAATCTTCAAGAATAAGGGTGATGTGCAGAGCTGCAGTAACTACAGAGGGATCAAGTTGATGAGCCATACCATGAAGATATGGGAGAGGGTTCTTGAAACTAAGCTAAGAAGAGAGGTGACCATCAGCGAGCAACAGTATGGCTTCAAGGTGAGAAAGAGTACAACAGATGCAATTTTTACTTTGAGAGTGTTGATGGAGAAGTATAGAGAAGGTCAGAAGGAGTTGCACTTGAGAAAGCATATGATAGGGTGCCAAGAGAAAAACTGTG
>VUQH01037818.1:0-30045 GCA_015106775.1 Etroplus canarensis | reverse complement strand
TGTGTACTGTTTTCTACAATGTTGGACTTTGTACTATGCTACAAAATTAGGTTGTTCTTTGCATTGTAGGGTGTTCTTTGCATTGTTTGCAACTATTGCACATGTTGCACATGTTGCACTTTATTTATTTATTTTTTTAAATCTTTTAAACTTAAATTTTAAACTGTGGGGGGAAAAAAAAACCTAGTCCTAGCTCTGTTTTTCATATGTCTCTGTCACGTGTCACATGTTTATATGTTGCACCAGGACCTGGAGAAACGCTATTTCATTTCAATATGTTCTGCGTCAGCTATATGTGGTTGAAATGACAATAAAGCTCTCTTGAATCTTGAATCTTGAATTATTTTATTAATGCATTTTTTCCATGTGAAGGTTAAGCAGACATCCTGCACATCCATCATGCCATGCTGAGGGGCCAGACCTGTTTAATCTGCCAGCAACCTCTATGGGCTTTCAGTCAGGGAATCAAACATCACCTGCAGGAACAGCCCTCTCTCTTCTCCATGAGTCTTGTCAAATTTTAAATCATTTTTGATTGTGAGGCTAAAAAGTGAAATTTTACAAAAAGTTGAAGTCTTGTTTCGGTAAGTGAAAATGAAGGCTTGTTCTGAAATTCCACTAACTCCACCCTGCCTATGTAAGCTGGGTGGAGCAGCAGAGACACAAAACATACTGTACGTAGGTGGTGCCAGGGGGTCTTTGGGGAGATGGAGAGACTGATGTTGTAAGTTGGCCTTTTTACAACACAGACATTCCCGGAGTTCATTTGGCAAACTGCAATTCATGAAGGCTGATCTAGAAGAGAGATATTAAACCCTGACAGAGTCCACACAGAGAAATGCTTAACACTTCTCTTGAGGTGGAGGCAAGTCGGCTCCAATAATTACAATATTTCCAGAAGTGCCTGGAAATTATTTTTCCTTTCCTACATCCTCCATTAAAGGGCAAAGTTTAAACCACTGAATGCAGAGCAATTGAACTGACCAACAAGCCTGGTAGCTTAGCTTTGGTTAACATCTCTCCAATATAGTGTAAACTGAGGAGGCATCCTGGAGGATCCATTAAGCCATTATAATGAACCAACCTCTCTGAACCACTAACTTTGGCAGGAAATTGCTTTTTCCATTTTCTCCCTGAGTTTCTCCCTGCACTACTCTCTTCTCCTGAGCCAGCATCTCCCCCTGGCAAACTCTCATAAAAGAGACAAATAAAATTGCTGCATAAAGAGTGAGGACAAAAAGTAATTAGAAAAAAAAGTATATTAAAAAAAATTTTTTTCCAGCACATTAACTATAACTAACATCTTCATAATACTCCATTAGGCAAAGCTTTTATTCTCCTGCATCTGTCTTATCTGTTATCTGTGTTCTGTGCATTACTGTTATTAAAGAGAGATACTGAAACATTGGTCTGCCCTGTTGATTTACCACGTATAGTACCTATTTCAAACCCAGAAAACCAGCCCTCAGTATAAACTACTGTACCAACTGAAACAATATCAACACAAACTATATCTTCAAGCCAGGGCAATGGAAAATACTTGCTCGACTCGGGACAGCAGGCTGGAAAAGTGGAGAAAGCTGAGCTCGCTTATAGGTCTGACCTAGATTTGGTGCCCTGTCAAAGGCATATATTATCTAATTCAAGGTAAGGGAAAGTTGATAACTGCACTGGGCAGTAGTCACAGCCAATGGCTATGGTACAGTAGCTTTAACAGCAGGACTTCTGTTGAACTCTTGGGTGAATTGCAGAAATAATACAAAGCTGTATTTTTCGATTTCTAAATTTGCCACTGTTATATTCTAACACCTTTAGATATACAAAGCTGATACAAAATTAAATGGCAAAATGGCAGAATAGCGATATTTCCCACTCAGTGCATCCAAGCGTCCATAGGGGTACTCATGCTGGTTTAAATCTGCATGGGTAGAAAATCCATACAACTCTTTTATCATAACAAATACAGTAGACACTTTTAGTACCTCTAACTCAGCAAATTCACTACATAGCTCTGTAATACACATATCAATCTGTCAGAAGCCATTAAAGGGTTTGTACTTATCCTGCAAGTGAATGGATGCTAAATCAAATGAGCTCTGAAATCTTCTTAGCATACACCTGGCCTTGTTAGTATTGGCAAAGGGATATAGAGTGATGTCACCCAGCCAAATGGAAGAGCTTCCACTGCAAAAGGTGTTGAGATTTCAGCTAAATGCTAGCTTTGCAGCTGGAAACAGTCTCCACTGCAAATTGTGAGGAAGGGGTGTTGTACTGACTTCAGATCTTTGTGAAAGTGTCAGAGTATAATAAAACTGTCAAATAGCCTTAGGATGTATTTTTTTTAAAAAAGGCCGTCTACTATTTTGCTTTCCAGAAACTCATAAGAAAGCCACCTAAACAGAGATGAATGAATGAGATAAAGGGAAAGTGGCAGCAAAATACAGCTTGCATCAGAGATGAGAGGGAAGCAATGCAATATCAACATGAAACAAAGTTACAGTAATAACACAGAAACCTGGAAATCATAAATCTGCAATGAGATGTGGATGAATTTCACACAGATCAACAGTGCACAGTGGTCAACTGGAAGGCAAAAGTGAAGGGGCCTCTACTTAAAAGCAAAGGACCGTGCAGTTCAAATTCATGGAGGAAAGTGCTCATATAAGGCCCCAATAAACGGACTTCAAGGTGTTGGAATATCTGCCTCACTGTGGCTCCCCATTGGGTTAAACTCCTACTGGAGCAGGGAGTGAAAACAAATACATGAACCCAAAGGCAAGGCACGTGACACTTCAAAGCAATCCTACTCCATGGACCCTTTTCCTTCAGGCCAGAGTGGCAATCACACCTATCGTGAAACCCAAGACTAGTTGCCTTTCTGGCCACCATTTCCTCCTCCATCTCTCTTTCTCCATCCTCTCTCTGAAGAACACATGAGTCTGATTACTGTTTAACTGTCTAAGCACACCATTAAAGCTGAACGTCAGACCCTGTTCCCAGGTCTGTTCCTCTCCAGTCACTCCTGTGCTTAATATGACCCATTCAGGTACATGTTTAAACCTGGGTGCTATTGATATTTTAGGATGGTTGACAAACATACATGATTTTCTATTCATTGCAGACAATATGCAACTAAGTTTTTGCTTTAAAGCATTTCAAATGCAGAAATTATGTATTGCATTTTAGTTATTATTCTATTGGTGTCTTCTTCTCCACACAATAAAAAGGTCCTGGGAGTATTACAGAATAATCTTTGAATAGCATTAACTTGTGCTTTATAGCAGCATGATACTGGCTCATTAATGATTCAGTATTGTCAAACTAAATTACAAATACCCTTAAATGCAATCTTGGCCCTGTCTGCTAGCTCTTCCCAGAGGTTAAACAGCTGACTAAGGACTCTCTGCAGCTGGCATTTGTAAATCCGGCATGTCTTGCTGGCTTTCCATTAAAGTGAGGTGGAATAATTAATATGAGTCTGGAAGACATTCCTCTTGCTAGAGGCAACAATCTGGCCTTCTGCCTAAACCAACAGTGGGAAAAACAGGGCTGACTGCAGGCCAAAGCGAGCCTCCAGATGGGGCTGAGAAACAGCTAGCAAACTTTGGACAAAGAAGGTGAAAAGGTTGAGATAGCAAAAAGGGCAGACTGAATGCTGAATGATCCTGTGTGTCTGACACACATTTAACATGCATGCTGTTTTTTTCTTGCTCAGCATGTACTTATGGTGCATGTGTCTTGATTACTCACCACTCTCGCTCTTTTCAATGACGTCGACCACCTCCCCTGCTTGAAGACTGATTTCTGCAGGCTCTTGTTTCTCATAATTGGCCACTACCACATACTGTTCCAGGAGCATGGGGTCTGAAGCATCCAGACCTGGAGTTGATGGAAAAAAACATGCTGTCAGCCAGCTGCCAGCCATAGGTCCACGAGAACGACTGCTGGGCACTCGTTGTGCCATAGGCCACTTTGTTTGTAGAGTTTAGCCAATCACAATATTCACAAGGTTCAGTGCATCTTCCCCACAGTCTAGCCATAGAGCTGCATGTCCCTCCAGCCCAACATCAGGGGCAAAGGAGATGGTTTAAGTTTAGAAAAAAAAACTCCAACCAAACAGTAAAGGATCAAGCAGTCAAATGCAGAAAATCCATTCTGTTTTACTGAAGGGAACTTGTCCGCATCGTCCAATAAAGCTGACTGCCAGTGAGTAGATGCATATAGACACATGAACACAATGAAAAGAGAAACGGCAATGACAAAAGCAAAAGGAGGTCTAGCAGTGACAGAAAAGTGAGCTAAAGCCAGCTGAGGACAGGACAGTAGAGTGGGAGAAAGAAATGGTTTCCCTTGGAAAATAAACCATCTGCTAAAAAGCCTCCTTCTCCTCAGTTGGGGCTGGAGCTGGAGCAAGAGTAGGGGGGTTGTGTACGCCAATCATAAGAGTCGGCATAAGGGGCCTTAAATAGAACCAGATGAAGGGGCTGGAGTTGTGCTCAGAGGGATGGCCCTCTGTTTCCTTGAAACACTAGAGCTCTGACTACAGCGTGCAGCCCAACCAATAGAAATCTTCCTCTGTCTACTAACTGAGTTAACCATATAAGCACCAGCAGTGACTTAGATTTTCTAACTTGGTTTGTGCTTGCTTTCCTAACTGGATTGACATCCATCATCTCACCACATTTTGGTTCACTAACTAACAACAGCACAGGCTTCTCCAGAAGGAAACATGTTTTCATTTGAGAAAGTATTTAAAGAATGTATAGTGCCCCCTACATAACCAACATTCACAGCATTTTTTGGTTCCCGCTTTGCATAACTAAGCCTGGCTGAAGCCTTAATCATGAAAAATCCCTGAAACAAGCATAGCTGCAGGGACTAAACCAGATCTAACAAGTGTCAGCTGGAATCCAGTCACAAACCAGCTGACATTCAGTTCGCACATTAACGAGAGCTTCTGTTGGCCACCGAGTCCAAAGCAGCAAACAGGAGAAGCTTCTGTCTGCACACTTTAGATTATATCTGTTTACCTATTACTGCTGGTCGAACAGATGTGTACTTCTACAGTGTGTTTGATATCAACAAAATATCAACAAGTCATGGAGCTCATAATCTCATTCCAAATGTTGCTTTTCTTAGCAGCCATCGGTTTACTGCAGGGTTAGTTAGTTTTATATTTATATTTGACTCAAACATTCAAATACTTCAGATAAAATAATGACAAGAAGAAAAGCCAAGCATGTACAAATACAACCCATTTAAAATGGGGTAAACTCAGTTTCTGAAAACTCTGTTTTATCCTGATGATGGAAAATAAAAGTTTAGTCCAATAAATGGAAGATTTGAGGGTTAGATAAGGAATGATTGAGAAGGTTTGGATTAAGCTGCTGTTTCTCTAAAGAGCTGACCTGGCGACAGTCCCCCAGACTAGAGATTAACATTTCTCTAAATCTGGATAATATTTCACATTCAATTCAGGAAATGCACTTGAAATGTCAAGGAGCTAATAACTCAAGAAGATGAACTCAGCACCATTAGCATTTCACATGTTAAAACTGCCAAAGAGTCTGACATTGGATTACTGTGGTCAGGCTGCGGTTTATGAAGCTTCACGTTATTTATGCAAGATGTTTTGTCAGACCACAAAGTTGGGTGCAGAAACAATGGAAAGAACATTGTATGAATACTGCCTTTTTGTCCTTCACTATATAATATGACAGCATATGCTCTATTTACAGAAAGTAGTGACAATTATTTTGACACTATTTATATAAATGTGTTGTTAAATGGTTTCTTTTAATTTGCAGGTTAATTAACCCTCAATAAAGACATGATGAATGATTTTTTTTTACATCAGTTTTACTAATATATATGGAATATGGACAACTTGTTTTCTCTCATGCTATTTACCTATGGAATTTTGTAAGCCAGACCAAATGTTTTCTGGGGTAAAACATGAAAACTTGAGTGTGTGTGTAAATAAAGTTTCAAATATCACCCCTAGGCTTGGTCTGCCTTGATTTAAAAATTTATTAGCATGCAGCACCTTTACTAAGTGAAAGTTGAAATCAACTTTTCTAAACAATGACTCTATGGATTTAGTCCGCCAATTTGTTTACTTAATGCTGGCTCTGAAATACAACCACAAATCCAAAAAGGTTGGGGTGCTGTGTAAAATATAAATAAAATTACATTCCAATGATTTGAAAATCTCATAAAATTAATATTTTAGTTACAAAAGACCATTGAAAACATCAGATTTTTAAAGTGAGACATTTTGCTATTACATGAAAAATACAAGCTCATCTTGCATTTCATGGCAGCAACATATCTCAAAAAAGTTGAGACAGGACCATGTTTTAAACTGTCTGTAAACATCTGGGAACTGAGGAGACCAGCTGCTGGGCCTTTGAGAGAGGAATGTTGTCCCATTCTCGTCTGATATAGGATTCCAGTTGCTCAAAAGTCCCGGTTCTTCTTTGTCATATTTTGTGTTTCATGATGTGCCAAATGTTTTAAATTGGTAAAAAGTCTGGACTGAAGGCAAGCCAGTCCAGCACCCAGACACTTCTGCTGTGAAGTTATGCTGTTGTAATAGCTGTAGCTGGAGTTTAGCATTGTCTTGCTGAAATATGCAAGGATTTCCCTGAAAGAGAGGTTGTTGTGTGGGAAGTATATGTTGTTCTAAAACCTGCATATATACTTCATCATTGATATTGCTTTCCAGATGTGCAAGTTGCCAATATCATAGGCACTAATGCACTCCCATACCATCAGAGATACAGGTGTTTGAACTGAGCACTGATAACAAACTGGATGGTCCCTCTCTTGCCATGATTTCCAAATTTTCATTCATCTGACCACAGAAAAGTGTACGATACCATCTGAGTGCTGATTAAAAAAAACCCAGTGGTCCTATGATTTCCAAAAAGAAATTCAAATTCTGACTCGTCGGACCACAGAAAGTTTTCCACTTTGCCTCAGTCCATTTTACATAAGCTTGGGTGCAGGGAAGATGGTGGTATTTATGGATGTTCACATATGGTTTCTTCCTTGCATGAAAGAACTTTAGCCTGCATTTGTGAATGGCACAGTGAACTGTATTCACAGGCAATAATTTATAGTGTTTCTAGTTTTTCAGTGTTTCTGAGACCATGCAGTGATTTCCATGACAGAATCCTGCCCGTTTGTAATTCAGTGCCACCTGAGGGTCCAAAGATCACCAGCATCAAATACTAGTTTTCAGTCTTGTCCATTGCCTGCAGAGATGTCGCCAGATTCTCAGAATCTTTTGATATTATGTACTGTAGATGACAGAATATTCAAAGTCTTTGCAATTTTACATTAAGGAACATTAATCTGAAATTGCTCCACAATTTTTAGATGCAATTTCTTGCAGATTTCCAAACCTCTGATCATCTTTACTTTTGAGAGACTCTGCCTCTACAAATTTTTTTTTAATACTATATCATATTACTGGCCTGTTGCCAATTAACTTGACTAGTTGCAACATGTTCCTCCAGCTGTTTCTTTTTAGTACTACTATCTTTCCCAGCCTTTTGTTGCCCCTGTCTCAACTTTTCAAAGACATGTTCAACATGAGCTAGTATTTTTTATAAAATAGTAAACTGTCTCACTTTCAACAACTGATGTGTTTTCTATGTTCTTTTGTGAATACAATTCTGGTTTATGAGACTTGTAAATCATTTGATTGTGTTTTGATTTATAGTTTACAAAGTGTCCCGACTTTTTTGCAATTGGAGTTGTAAAATATTGACCTTTTGGGAACCCACTTTCAAACACCTTCAAATTTGGACATTGTTTTAGCAGGAAAAAATGGAAAAGGAAAACAGAACCACACTTTTTAACAATATAATTCAAAGACACATAAGCATAATAGTCAACAGCTCATAATCTAATAAAACTGTATGTCAAAAGACGTAAATATAGCTTTCTTAGACACACAATTAGCAACTGCTGTGAGAGAACAGTAAATCTGAGACCTGGGGTGAGAGAGTAAAGACTTTGTCAGCAAAGTCAACAGTCCTGAAAAACAAAAGCTAATATTTCAGCCTCCTTCAGGAAATGAAATGTTTTGCAACAGCAGGAAAACAGAGTCTGAACAAGGAGAACATGTGAGGAAATATTAGGTAAGAGAGACTTGGACAGAATAAGTCTAATTTCAAAAGAACAGGGTATAATAGTGTTTTAAACTGTGTACAAAACAGTGTTTCAACTATATGAAAATTCACACTATAGTGGCACATAATGATCATAGAAGAAATCATGGTTTCCTAAAAATCAATACAATGTATACTGTATCCATATCCAAAGGCAGCTGAAAAGCACATAAACACTATTTGCAAGCAATGCTGAAAAAGCAAACATAATACATATGTTTTTATCAGTAGTGAAGCATAATGGTTGGACTGCTTCTGTAGATATGAATGCAAATTTAAACTGACAGCAACACTGATCAGCTGAATTAAAAAAAGTCGCTACCACTGTCAACCGAAATGTTCAAAGAAGGATTAAGATGTATAAACCTAACATTTAAGCTTTTTATCAACTGTAATATTTTGAAGATTTGACTTAATGTATACCTTCGTCTCTGATATTTGTTAGACTTTAATGGCACTCCAGTCAGTTGTACAGAAAACTGTGTCTAATATTTTTTAATTATTATTGTATTTATTTAATTGTCTTGTTACATGTTAATTTTTATGTTCTTTTCTATGAATTTAAGTAATAGCTATATGAGAAGCACTTGCTTGGTTATATTTATGTCTTTGTGAATGTTGATTGCATGTATGAATGGAGAACCCCAGCAAGAAGAGCTAAGGCTGCAGAGATGCACTTATTATGGCGTAGGTTATGGTGTAGGATTTCATAAGGATTTGTAGTTATAGTGTACCTACAGCATCAATTTAATGTAAAAGCGTAAATCCAATGCGTAAGACCAATGCTAATGGGGATCCTAATAAAACAAATAAACCTTGGCAATTGCCAACAAACACTACAGCCCAAGATTAATTAAGATGAAGGTGACCTGTTTTGCAGAAATAAGCTCCACTTAAGGTATAACTGCACTGTACTTATTTCAACAGTTTCAGCATTACTGTGTGCAGCAGATCCTGTCTTGTTAGTGTGTGAGGGAAAACTTGAAAGCATCAACAGGAGCCCCACCAGGCTCAGAAGAGTATTATGCATGCCATCACAGGTTTTGTTCTACATGGTTTAAAAAAGGGGAAACAAAAGCGATGATCAATCAACACCTGTTTGTCAGCTTTAGTCTGCAGGTTCCCATTAATGTTTGCTTGATTGGGCATGTCTGCAGTAACGAGATTTAGAGACATTAGCTTAACATTAAGGATGCGTTTTATTTACCTTCACGTCAAACTGGAAAACTGTGTCACTATAAGTAAAGCACATTGCTGGGTAATGACTATCATCTTGTGACTACAAGCCGAAACGTCCTGTTAAATAATCTTGTTATACAGCTTAGGTTCTAAAAATTGAAGAGATTCATAAATATTGAACTTATATAATAATAGTGATATAATAGTGTTGGTTTACTGATTTTTTTTTCAAAGTTAACATCAAGTTAATTCCATGCGAGATATAAATAAAAAGTTAAGTCAATTCAATTGGCAATAGCTGAATGGATGTAGACAATTTAAATATTAAAAAAGAAATATTTAAATTGGAAAAAATATCCAATTTAGCCAACTTAGAGCTATGAGATGTCTTAATTTGTTTGCATTCAGTTAACTTATTCAGGTGTGGTGTTTATCTGTCAAGAGTTTAGGGGTATGTGTGATCAAAGTTGAGAACTGCTGTTGTAAAATTTATGTGAGCTTTATGTGTGTTTTCATATGTCTACTGGATGACCAATGAAGACCCAAAGCATTTATGACCTTTGAAAAGAATTTTCTTCTTGGCTTCCATCAGATAGTGCTGTTAGCCACTCTCTGTGTTTATCTGTCCTTGCTCAGATTTATACATGTGCTTCCTGCTCCCACCCTTGCACTCCCAAATGTCCCAACTCCATCCAACCCCCAACCCCACCTTCAATCTCCCGTCATCAGTTCTATCCAAGGATGATGACAGTTGGGAACTTTGCAATAATTCATCACCAACAGGAAGCCAGAGAGTCTAGTCTACCCATTCCTGTTTTGCAGCCAAGGATAGTTTCTTTATGCAAGACTTTTCAGGATTAAGCTTTTTGGTTGATAGCATAGCTGGCACTGGCCCCTTGTATGTTAGTACCACATTTTTAACCCTGGGGTATCTTTGTGAGAGTAGAACTTGGTTGAGTGGAGTAAAATTTGGCATAGTGCAATGCCTTTGTTTGGCTCATCAGCAGCAGATGTGCAGCTGGATTAGAAAGGGACACAGGACTGCTGTTCAATGTAGTACAGATGTACTCATGTCATTGAATCAGTATGTGGCCCCAAGGGAAAAGAGGCAGACCACAAATAAATAGTACAGAAACATTCCCCCCAAATCAACTCACAGTTAGACAATATTCACATTGCAGTTAAGAAACTGCTGAATATCTTTATTGTCTTCATTTGATATGCTGATTCTCTCTGTACACTTTAGACAAACTGTTAAAAAGTAGCACAAAAGTTGTATTAGAGAGGATTACATTTATTTAAAGATCCACTGCAGAGGTTCTGTGTAATCATTCAAAGTTAGTGTATGTTTACATTGGCTACATGAGTTTCTCCTTTCAAAAAAAAGAAATGTAGACCTCATATCTAAAAGAATTCAAACATCAAATTCTTTTAAATTAGCTCCCTTGCGGTCCATTTTTTGCCTTTTTTTGGCACTTTGCAACATTTCTTGAAGAATAAGTGCAAATCCATCGATTGGTGGAAAACATGAACTCACTGCCTGACTGCGTATCATGTGATCTGCATCTTTGTGTGTATATGCATGATAACAACAAAAAAGGGACCCACTCATGAAAACACTGCTCTGTCGCAATACTTGTGGTACTGTAAGACAAGCCACAAACTACCTTTAACTTCAGTAGGTAAAATTACACTTGATGTTGCTGATACAGAAGATTTCCCAAAAAAAGACTGGAATCAGATTCAAACCACTAATTTAATGAGTGAGCCTCCTCCACTTCATCAGGTTTTCCAGTAGAAACTCTGACACCTTCATCACTGAACAACCAGCATGTGAAGAAAAAGGAACATATTGGCTCTTCTGATTTTACTTACACCCAATCTCAAGAAGAAACACATTCATTATATTTTTCTCAAATGGAACAGTTTCTGTCTTTTACAAGAAACTCAGCCAATACTGTGACAAATGGTCACTTATCAGAAACAGAATAGTCAGCACTGGATCTGTTCTTTCCTGCAGGAGGTAGAATGCCAGTCAGTGTACAGGAGAAACTTGGAAGAGAAAAAAACATTTCTATACCAAACTCTACATATGAAATGACCTAATATATGACAACAACAAATCACAAAATCTAAACTCAGCATTTGATTTAAAGTTTGGTTAACACACAAATTATTTCAGGTACTGCGAGACTCATTGTACAGGACTCAACACAAAGGCCCAGTATTCAATAGCCTGTCATTGAGAGGGAAGCTGCTGAAACAGCGTAGGGCTGTTAAAGTGATTTGGAAGTGCTCATTTGCCTTAATGATTTCCTATGCCAGTTTAAAATCGCATCCATCTGCAAACACAAACAAACACACAGGCCTCTTGACCCACCCACCATCTGAATTAAGGGATTCCTCCCAACACGCATGTGCATATCCATTCCATGCATACTTATATGTAGCATGTAAATTCCCTTACAGACACAACCTCATGCACATATAAATACTCCCTGTAGTTCCTGAAAGACCTGCAGCTCAAACAAAGAAAGCGAGTCTGCACACATAAACACACTCACTCAGCCTTTGCACAGCACTGACATGGTTTCCACTTGCCACGTAAACCTCCTCTCCTCTCCAGCTGCTTTTCACATGCACTACACCCCCAAGCACTCCATTTCTTTTTTCTCCAACTCAATTTCTAGCTGTCTTCTGGTCATCCATCTCTCTTTCTGAATAGATATAAATAATAAATCTTTGAAGCTCTTGAACTTTAGCATCCGATAAGACACAGTAAGTAGCAGATGATCCTGTTTCCTTTAGGGGTTCACTTCTGACAGCACGTCTCTCTATCTGACAGTGATTCACGCTGACCAGCTGAGTATCAGCAGTCAATCCTGACAAATCCATTATACGTTAAAACAATATGGCATGTCTTTCTTTGAATCTCATGCTCATAGTGGACTGGCTATGCCGCAGAATCAATCACTCCTTCAATCTAACAGGGATCCAGAAGCATGAGTCACAAACAAGAAATGAGATTTGGATCGGAATCTTACTGAAAACACATGACAGAAGAAATCCCTAGTTTATATAACACGATTTCCTTTCAGCACACTTCCTTTCACTATTCCCCACCATCTAGTAACACTTTTACAAAAAAAGAAAAAGTAAAGAAAGAAAAAGCAAATCACCACACGGTGATAACAAGGATGATGACAATACTGCCATGAAGTCACAGACGATAAAACCGAAAGTGAGTGATCATCTGTGCATAACTGTGGAACTGAAGATGTTCCCCTGATTTCTTCTTCTTTCCAGGTAAACAAAGTTTCAAATCAAACCTCTAACCACTTGCAGTTTTGTGGTGAAGGGCTACATTCTCCTGTTTAGCACAGGGGCTCAGTAAACTCTTAAGGGAGACCTGCACTATGTAATTATGGAATGCATAAGATGCAGCTACAGCAGAAATTCACCACAGACTCACTGCACTTTATCTGCTGTCCTGCTTTAAAAGAGAAATATTAATCTTTAACCACTAATGTCCAGCATGGGTACTGTAGTGAAGGTTTTAAGATCAAGTATGAGGAGCTTATATAGTGTGTGCTTATGGCCTGACTCTGAATACTAAATCATCATAAGCATCAGATATAAAGTGTATTATTGTTTTCATAAGCAGACTTGAACCAATTGAAAGATTTAAAATAACAATAAATACATGCATATCTTAAAGGCTGCATAACCAATAACAAATGTTATATCAAACCAATTTATTCAGAATACAACAGCGAGAACTGTACACTCAAAGGACAGGCACTATATGATGAAACTTTCCGGGCAACTGATATGAATATAACTGGAAGCCAATCTAATATCTTGCGCAGACTGAATGCAGGCAACACACACACACACACACACACACACACACACACACACACACAGACACACAGCTGAAATAAGACAATTTTTTCCATTCTAGTATGTAGCTGGAATTTACTATTACATAAAGCCTCAATACCATGGAACACATAATGAAATTAGTCTGGGGTCTTATTTCGTTTGGTGACAATTCCAGCAAAGCTTTTCCTCTCAGTGGATCACCCACAGAAAATTAACTTCCTAGGAGTCTCATAGCCCAGCTATTCCATACAAAACTGTGGCAGATTGCTGAAAGGGTAGCCACAGCAACTTTACATTTAATTGCAGGACTAACATGTAATTTAGTAATGTATGAGGGTATTCTGAGACTGTACGCACGCAAGTGGGCACACAAACAAATACACAACAACTGCACAGCTGTTGACTAAACCCTTCTCATGCCTTTCCTGCCGCCTCCTACACTTGTAACCCCATGCTCAGCTGAGTCACTCAGTGCACTCACACACAAATTTTAATGCTGCAGGCCAATGCTAGTAGTACAAATAAAGAGGGAAAGACAGGTGGTCTCTCCCACCAAACACTGCTTTTAACCATACAATAACAGATTCAAACTGCTTTTTGTCTGTACAGAGGCTTAAATTCAAATACAGTCAATCTACTTTCCTATGGGACAGTGAAAAGCACCAAACATGCTCATTTAAGATGCTGAAACCAGAGAATATTTCATTTTCACGTCAAAGACGCCACTTTGATTCTTGTTGGAGTTTCATTTTTAAAGTTTAAGCAGTACAACTGTTTTAAAACCCCAGAAACCTAAAGTAAGATAGTTTCTTACCTGATTTACGTTTCCCAGACCCTCCACAGTCTCTGGAAAAGAAACAACACCAGAGCAACATGGTCAGAATGAGTGTGCAAGAGAGCTCAGAGCATTTATATGAATGGGTACAGCTGAATCGTTGCCTGGGATCATCCAAATGCAGTTGGCACACAAGTACCAGCCAAACCCTTGCTGAGAATGTATGAAGAACTTGACCCACTACCATCAGGAGGGAGACAGGGTGGGATACATACGGGTGAGTCCCACATTAAGTATGTCAAGGACAGTAACAAAGTAAACCACCAGCTCTTTTAGCCAATATTCTACCATGTGTGTATGTATCCATTCAAATGGTAGACATGGTTTGGAATGAGAGGGATGCAGCTGCCTCTATTTAACAAAACAGCATTTATTTACTTCACAAGAGCATCATATCTCCGTTTAAGTCCCATTGATATTTAGATGTGAAAGCGCCTTTCTGTTCCAAAGCCTGAACTGTAGAATAAACGCTGAAAGGAAGAGAGTTCATGTCAATGAACCTGCTCTGTGCTTTGACACTCATCAAGGTCAGAGCAGCAACTAGCCCTTCACTGCAGTCACATTTACTGGGCTGTGCAAAATACTTAGCTTACATGAGATATTTAGGGTTAATTCTTACAAATACTAAACACTGTTTAAATGGTGTCTTTTTTCTAAATGAAATGCAAATGGGGAAAACAAATGTAAATGAAAAAAATGTTCTGGATATAGAAAACAGTAAACACTGAAATAAGCTGCAAATAACACAAAGTCTTCTATTAACACTTTTTATGCAGTGCTTGTGTTGTCAATTTGGACAAGATGTTTTGCTGATTTGCTTGTGGTTTGTGTACAACCAACTCCAAAAAGGTTGGGACACAGCATAAAATATAAATCAAAACGCAATGCAATAATTTACAAATTCCATAAACAAATATTTAACAAAAGAACACAGAAACACAAATGAACAGAGAAAACAGATCAAATGTTGAAAGTGAGACATTTTACTTTTCACGAAAAATACTAGCTCATGTTGAACTTGATGACAGCAACACGCCTCAGAAAAGTTTGAAAAGGGGAAACAAAAGGCTGGAAAAGTAAGTGGTACTAAAGGAGGAACATGTTGCAACTAAATAAGTTAACTGGCAATAGGCCAGTAATTTGACTGGGTATAAAAAGAGCACCATAGAGAGGCAGAGTCTCTCAGAAGTCAAGTTGGGCAGAGGTTCATCAATCTGTGAGAAAATACATCTACAAATTGTGAAGCAATTTCAGAATAATTTTACTCTACGTAAAATTCCATCATCTACAGAACATAATATCATCAAAAGATTCTTAGAATACGGAGACATCTCTGTATGCAAGGGACACAGCTGAAGACCAATATTAGATGCTAAGGGACACAAGACCCTCTCAACATGGAAGGTTGTGTCAGGAAGGGCATCAGGCTTAAAACCTCCACCAAATTACCAAGGAAGATTAATCCACTGTGGTGTCCCCTTGGTGGAAAATACAAGGGAGCAGCCGAAACGTACATTTAAATGCTAGTGATCTTCAGGCCCCCAGGCAGCACTGCATTGCAAACAGGCCTGATGTTGTCATGGAAATCACTGCATGGGATCAGGAACACTTCTAGAAATGATTGTGTGTAAACAGTTTGCCATGCAATCCACAAATACAGGTTAAAACTCTATCATGCAAAAGAGAAGCCATATGTGAGCATGATCCAGAAACACCACTGTCTTCTCTGAGTCAAAGCTCATGTAAAATGGACTGAGGCAAAGTGAAAAACTTTCTGTGGTCAGACGAGTCAAAATTTGAATTTCTTTTTGGAAATCATGGGACCACTGGGATTTTTTTAATAAGCGCTCAGATGGTATGGGGGTGCATTAGTGCCTATGGTACTGGCAACTTACACATCTGGAAAGCACTATCAATGATGAAGTGTATATGCAGGTTTTAGAACAACGTAAACTTTTCCGTGGTCAGATGAATGAAAATTTGGAAATCATGGCAAGAGAGGGACCATCCAGTTTGTTATCAGCGCTCAGTTCAAACGCCTGCATCTCTGATGGTATGGGGGTGCATTAGTGCCTATGACTTGCACATCTGGAAATCAACATATGCTCCCCTCCAGATGATGTCTTTTTGGGGGAAGGCCTTACACATTTCTGCAGACAATTCTAAACTACATACTGCAACTATTAAAAAAAAGCATGGCTTCATAACAGAAGAGTCTGGGTGCTGGACTGGCCTGCCTATAGTCCAGACCTTTCACCAACTGCAAACATTTGGCATATTATGAAAGACAAAATAGAAGACCCAGGACTGTTGAGAAACTGGAACCCTATATCAGACGAGAATTGGACAACATTCCTCTTCCACAGGTCCAGCAGCTGGTCTCCTCAGTTCCCAGATGTTCACAGACTCTTGTTAAAAGAAGAGGGGATGCTACACATTGGTATACATGGCCTTTGTCTCAACTTTTTTGAGATGTGTTGCTGCCATCCAAATGCAAGACGAGCTAGTATTTCCCATGAAATGGTAAAAAAGTCTTAGTTCAAATATTCAATATTTTTTCTAGGATTTTTTGTGAAGAAAATATTGGTTTATGAGCTTTTCAAATCATTGCAATGTGTCTTTATTATGTTGTACAAAACATCCCAACCTCTTTGGAACAAGGGTTGTATTGCATGTTTTCTTAAATGTAGAGTACTGACATCTCATTGCCAACTGATTAGACCACAACAGATCATTTACCTCAAACTTTCACTGTTGTTCCATTCAGCCTGTTTTAGACTGACAGAAATTAGTCATTTAGAGACAGACACTGAACATGTGATAAATAGATCTTAATTAATTCATTATAGTGTTGTCAATTCAATTTGAGTCCTCATGCTTCATTAATTGTAATGCAGGCACGCAAGGGATGGCAATTCACATAATTACTCTATTCAGTTTGATGGGAATTTGTTTATAAAGTGGAAATGCATAAACATTACAGACAAGACCATTTTAGGAAATGTGGGCTGAGAGTATTTCCTGGTTTAGTTATCTTTCAAGGAGAAAAAACTGAGGAGAGGTTTGACACAGATGGGAAAAGACACCTGGCTCTCCAGAGAGGCCAGCAGCAGGACCAGAGCCATTGCCAGTTATGGATATGAGTACATGTTTGGATAAACCTTATCCAACATTTGCCAGGTTGCAGTCGGTTCACCAGTTCTCAGTATTTCATTGAATCAAATTAACGAAAATCTTATACAGATTTCGCAATTTTTGAAGATAATTTTTACACTGTTGTACAAAAAGTTGTTTCACATTTATTTTAGATTTGGATTAAAAAAATAAAGATCACATAGAAACTCCAAAACTGGGGTTAGCAAGCGTCTCAGCTTATCTAAGCTCCATCATGCAAGGTTACTGGTTACCAAAACACATTTTTACCAATAAATGTATTCTTCTATTATTTTTGATTAAGCAGTTTTTTTTGCATAAGGCTTCTTCTTTCACCAATGAATGAGCAGAGTCAGTACAGATAATTATGATACAGTCCTAATGATTAATATTTTACTCTCACTAAACTAACAATTAAAATAAAAATACTGTGAATTAGACTGTGACAGAGTAAGAACAATGTTTATACTGCAACATCAATCAATTACCAACCATTCATGATGTACAACAACTGCAACCCAGCTGCAGTATAAATTTTGAAACTTTCTATATGGTTTATTGGACAGAAAACACAATAAAGTTAGATATTAATGACAAACCAACATAAATAGAGCTGTGGGTTAAAAAAACAAAAAAACATGGTCCAAACAGATGATGCAAAAACCAATAACGGGTCAACCGTAACTTTAGTAGAAGAAACTAAATGCATAAAAGGTTTCAAATAAAATGGTAACAGTTCTCATAAAACTGGGATGTATGCCATTGCCATGGTTTAAGATTTTGTTAATCAGTTACAATGTGTATTAACAATTGTTATATATTTAAAATATTTCTTAATTTCATATACAATGCTCTGTTTTTATTTTGCCAGAACCTACTAGGGTGGAGATAAAGCTGAAGGGAAGCACTATAGAAGGTGGAGGAGAAATAATGCAGATAAAGTAGATGCTTGACATGCCCTGCTTGCTTATGACCCTTAGCACAGAGGTGGAGTAATATTCCTCCCAGGAGGAGACTGAGCACACAGCTCTGGCTCTGTAGGCTTTCCTCTTATCACCAGTAAAATGTAATAGATGAGGGAAAGGCAAGGAGAGCAAAAATATGTCCAACCACTATTAAATGTTTAAGAATTTGCGCCTGTTTTTTTAGAGGTAAATCTCCACCTTTAGTCGACATAGAGAGTCAAAGAAGCTGAAAAATAGTCTTTTCAGTTCATCAAGTTTTGGCTTCCTCGTGTAAATGCCCTTGCCAGTACAGCACACATGCACATGGACTAAACACATCATTAAAAATTCAAACCTGTGAGAATCCATCTTAATCTTGACTTAAAAGTAACCATCTGTTTGCACATAACTGGTGCTCACTCTTTGTAGGTGGGCCTATTACAAAAGGAATGTGTACAATATTCGTCCCTTTCTCACATTTTTCATCCAAGCCAGAGGACTGAGGTATCTGCCTTCCTACAATACACAGACATTCCTGCATGACCTCAGATTAACCTCAGCAGGAGTAACCTCCAGCTCCGGCGTCAATGGGCCGACGTCATTGAACAGCAATCCATTACAATAGGGTTCTGATTTGCACACTGAAAGGGTGTAGGAGGAGATTCTGTGCATATAGCCTTAAAAAAGGTGATGGGGAGGTTGATTCAAATCCTCACAAAAGCACACACACACACACACACACACACACACACACAACTGCAGTAAACCTCATGCATAATGCCCCAAATCTCCAGCAAAGCTTGGCTATGATTACACAGTGATGTCAAGGTAAAAGAATGTTAGTTTGACCGTGTATCAACCACTAATAACCTTCCTCGTGGTGAAACAATGATGTAAAATTAGGACTTAAGCTGGAAAGAAAAGACTTTCAGATAACTACACTGGATTTCATATTATTTTAAATGCATAACTTTGTTGTTGTGTTAATTATGTTGTGTTAACACAGGCACAATGTAAGGGCTCATGTTCCATTTGAGTACAAAAAGCAGATTCCCACATTAAATATTAAGGTTATTACTTGGGTTCTGGCTGAGGTTATTGCCATAGTTCAGAATGCACAGAACAACTATAGAGCAGAACAACTATAATTAAGGTTACAGAAATCTAGACATAAAAGATGTGTTTTTATGTTCACATAAAGTATGTTCCAATGTGAATATACAGTATATCTGAAAGAAAATGATCACAGGTTTTGCACCATCAGCATCACACGTGAACAGAAGTTGAAGAAGACATATTGGAATTTTTACAAAATTCAGTTACTTCACTTTGAAGAAAATGCATCTTGAAAATCATTAAACGCCATCCTCCATCTTTCATGAGGAGCAATTCCTTCATTCCTTCATTCCTTAGAATGAAGTTAGATGGAGGATTGACCTTCAAACATAGATATCACTGATATTATTTCTTTTACTGAATAGTCTCTAGATTTTTTAAATCATTGCTGATAGAGCCGTTGTCTTTGTGGATCATCATCTTGTTTAAAATTATTGTTTTATAAATTCTGATACAAGATTTATCTTGGATGCTATCAAAATTAATGAATGGTCCAGCATGCACAGATAATTTCATTTGATCTGCAAGCATAATGTCTTAATCTGAATGAATTAAGAGTTTACATATAATACAACAACAGACTAAAATATAGTACATGGTTTAAAACAGAACTAGAATAATTTTCAACAATAACTTAGTATCTCTGTACTGTAGGGCTTCACATATTTTCCTTGCCTGCGAAAGATCCCTGGATGAAGTCTAAGTGGAGACACAAGCCCCTCTCACATTGGGAGGGTTCTGTCACGAAGAGCATCTGGCCAAATTGCTTATGTGGATTAGGGAAACACAAAGGAGCTGCCAAAGGCCCTTTCTTTTATTCTCATGATACCAACCTACTGTGACAGTGTTTCTATAGGGTAGTGGTTTACACATTTGCCTCACAGGCAAAAGGTCCCTGGTTCAATTCCAGGTGAGGACACAAGCCCCTCTCACCATGGAGGGTTGCGTCTGGTGTAAAGCCTCTGCCAAATTACCAATGCAATGGTGAGAATACAAGGGAACAGCCAAAGGTACATATCAACTTGCTGGCAGATTTTAACAGTTTTCAGTCATACATCACTACTCCAAGCTATAGCATCCTATCCAGTATCACTGTGACTTTCATGTCTCACTTCTCATATTAGCAAGGATCACTTTGCTTTAAAAAAACAAGTTTAGCATCACATTTCAATTTCACAAATCTCTCTCTCTTTAATTTTTAGTAATATTTCAAAATAATTTTGGGTTTAGATGCCAGAGGTCTTGTGCGGTTAAAAGCGAGTTGTTCGTTCCCACCACAGCCAATTGCCTGCTCATAGGGCATAATCTGATTGTTGGATTTTTCCTCTTACATTATACGGTCTTTATCTTATAATATAAATCTCCCTGAAATGACTTTGGTTGTGAATTTGTGCTAAATAAATAAAATTGAAGCCCTGCAGTGTCAACTTTTTCTTTTATTTTTGGTTACATTTAAATGAATCAAGCTTGATCAGAAACAAAGCAGAACAGCTAGCCCTACTGTATGTCTTCAGTGTGTGCGTAGCATAAGTCTGTATACTCTCCAGAGTTTTATTTTAACAGAATATGAATACATTAAAATGGGCTGGTATGGTTTAGCCTAAGATTTGGCTGAATAGAAAGTAAAATGCTTAATATGGAGATGATGTATATATACAGTACACATTTGTCTACTGGATTTAATTATACTTCTTAACAGTACCACAGACACTGGCCTCAAAGTTGGAGATGGTTGGAAACTAATGCCAAATAGTTAGAATATCAGATGTAGACTTCAGAATTTCCCATCAGAATTAGCAGCCTGTAACTAACTTTGAGTATTAACACAAAAAATTCACACTGCAGATACAGCTTATGGATACTTTTAAATAAACAAGCTATAACACAGGCTGGCATGGAATTTATTATCTCAGCAAAACACCTTAAAGCTAACTGATGTCAGAATGATGAGTAAAATTACCGTGCTGCAAACAGCGGAAACATCCACTTTCAACTCTGCATAATTGTAAAACACCGCAGTGTTCAAAGCAAGATTGATGACTAAAACTTTGCATTTTAATTTTATATCTAGCCAGTGGCATTCGTTATTATAAAAGAAATATAACTGCAAAATGTTTTCTGCATGTCCCTTATCACAAACTAATTTGGACCCCAGGATGAAAGATAATTTGTAAGACTATTAAAAAACATGTTTTTATTATAAAAAATTTATAACATCTGTTTCTCTGAATTTGTCTCAAAGTTTCTCTGAGAGTCACCCTGTCTTGTGAAAAATACAGTTGCTCTCAGCCATTAGGATATCACATGTTCAACAAACTTTGCAAAAGCATACATATGGCTAAAAGTAAGAATCATTTTTCATGGATTTCAAGCTAAAAAAGATTTAACTCACCCACTGCAACAATAATAGCTAACAATAAATAATAGTTAACCCTTTAGAATAACAATGTTACTAAACTCAGGCAAAGAGGAGGAGTTTTTTCTGCTCTTTTCACCAGCCTTTATGAACTGCACACAGGGCCACATGTAGTAGTTTTAAACACAGTATTCTTACTGTAAGATTTACAAGGCTTACTTTACTGTATTTAACCAATATACATTTATTCATCAATATAAATTTTAAAGAAAACAAAAAGAGAGGTATGCTTTTTGCTGTCTACATGCAGTTATGATGAACAACACACACATACATACACACACTGCCTCTTCCTTATGGTAACGTGGTACCAGCTTTACCTCACCCAAACTCTATTTAAACATCTTGAATATTTAATCCTATCATGTGGCTCCCTCTTGTGATGAAGCAAAATCTTACTTGTTTATTTTGGTTTCTGTGCAGTGACCACTGCTGAACATTAGATGGCAGTAGTATCTGAGGTCTGACACATAATGGTACTTCTTTGCTCAGCTATTTGTAGAGAACTGAGCAGAACATGTTTGAATCATGTGAGAGAAAATGTCATGTTTAAGACCAATTATTAGGGTTATTAGCCACAATTTTAACTGTTACTTATGGACACTTTAGAAAGCATTTCAGTGAGTGTGAAAGACTTCTTTTTAAACCTCAAAATTATCACTAGAACCAAGTAAATGTTTTCAGTTTCAGATTAAGTAAATAGTTCTCCTAGAGCTCTTTGTAATAAAATAGCTCTCCGAGACAGCAGAATACAACCATATGCTGTAAACAAGTTCCTCTCTTTTAAAAGGTTAATATATCAACAGTTTTTTTTTTTTAATATACCTCAAACACTTATTTTACCAAATCACAAGAACATTTTTGTGTGATTTTCACCGCTTATCAATTAGCAGTCACTTTGAAATTGTCCAGATCTCGCAGTAGTGAAGTGAGAACTTTGGTGGCGTGGATATTAGACTTCCACATACCAATTTAAACTGTGCTGGATTGTCTGTGAGACCAGGGGAGGAACTCACTTTGAAGTGAGATTAACATGTCGGGGTATTACAGGTCAGAGGTGATGATCCTGGCATATTAAATTAACATATTAGTGATAAAAAAAAAACATCCAAGACATACTGTACAAATGAACATAAATCAAATGGAAAGAACAAAATTTAAACAGTGAGTTATACTGCAGCCAGACCAAAATCATTCCCTCTCTGACTTTGAACTGACTGTGACAAATGACTTGCCTGAGAGCCTTATCTGCCCTGAGACTTGAACTCAGCCACACTCTCATGACACCACTGATCCTTCACCATTTGTTCTGGCATCAGGTGTCACCTCCAAGAAATCATCATTAATAAAACAAAGTGTCTCTCAAGCAATCCATCAATCATATCTGACACCGCAAAGCCTCTGGATCAGGCTGGGTCAATGTGAATGAAAGGCAGCTGCCGAACCACACAAATGTTCACAGTTTGCTACTGTATTCAGTGTTTGCAACCCACCAGAGGGCAATGTTTGGCATCTATAACAGAAAGGATGCTAATACTCAATAACAACTTGTGATTTCTAGCACATAGTTACTCACTCTGTGGGAGGGTTAAGGTCCTCTGACTTGGTCTCAAAGAAATGAAGGACCTCCTCACTTTGGGAAATGTGAGTTGGAAGTTTCATCAGAGCCTGGGGAAGAGAAGGGTGGGGGAAAGACTATTGAATGCAACAAAAACACATCTCTGTAAGGTTGCGTGCATGTTTAAAAATGTGTCTTGAAGTCTGAACAGCAATGAGTAACCAGTTTATAACACTTAGTCACTGCACAGTCAGATGAGAAGACCAGGCAAGGCTGTGGAGGGTGTGGAGGGGAAGGAAGAAGGCTCTGAGCCAAGAAAGAGGGTTAAATCAAAGAGAAAAACACAGAGAGAAGCAATTGGTCATCTCAGCTTGATCAAATTCAAAAGACGGCCCAATATAAACTGCATTTAAAAGAAAGCTTTGTGCCTTTACAACAAATCTGGTTTAGTTCCTCTAAATGAAAACCGCTGTTACACTTGGCAAAGCACCTGCCCCACATTCCCTTCTGTGGGCTAATGAACATAAGAGGGTCAGGTAGCCATCTGCACTCACTACTACACTTAAAGTCTGCTGATTCAGTTCATTCTTGGTCTCTTCTACCCCTGTGTGCTCTCATTTCCCTTGTTTCCTTTATATGGTGCCCATTTACATTGGTGACAGGAAATGACCAGCACAGGCAGAGCAGTTGTTTTCCTGTTGAGGCTGGTGGGGGAGATAAATGTTGAAGCCTGCCTTGAAAATGCTGTGGTAAATGTTCAGTGAATTCTGCATTGGCGTAGATAAAGTGCTCTTCCAAACAACACACAAATGACGAATGAGTTTTCTCTTTTAGCTCTGGAAACATTACAAGAAAGGTAGACTTTGTCTTACTTTGCAGTAATTATCCAGATGCTTCAGCCTTCTGACAGCTACATCTCTTATGTGACTGCGGCGAAACAAGACTTTACCTGAAGAAAAACAGTGCACTGTCAGGAAAACATACAGGTCTCTAAAAACCTTAAAAATATCACCATTGCAATTTCTGATAATCAAATGCTTCATGTCTTGCCATGGGTTAAGCATTTATAAAAACTCCAGCACGATCCCTTCCCATCTCAGTGGATTCAGTCAGTGTTGATACTGGGATATAAACTTCCTGCCAGCATATGGAAAACGTCTTTGGAGTTGATTGCTCATCAACCAGTGAAAGTAATGTAAGCCAACTGGACTCAGTATTCTTCTTTTCCCCAATTAAAATCCCCAATTTCTAAATCAGCATGAAGCCCACTAAACAGTAAAATTGTGCAAGCCATTTGCTGTGTGTAAGGAAATACAGTTCACACCATGGCAGGCTTAAAGAGAGATCAAAACAGCACTGGCTAGACTTGAGCAGCACAGTTTGCCTAACAAAGGATCTCTTCACTCTTCCTCTGCTCTGGCCCACAATGAGTTTATCAGATTAGACAAATCCCTCTCTGCTAGCCTCCTACTGACATGGCTGACCACAAATTGATTTGGCCTGGGTGGAGAATGGAAGCTAATAAAACAATGCAATGTGGTGGTAGGCAATGCTATGGAGTGTGTAGGAGTAACAACAAAATGTCTTACAAGGCCCTTGAACATTGTAGTCTCTTGGATCAATCTAAAATTGGTGGTAATACTGACAGTGCTATCTGAGTGTGGGTTTATCACCTGGCAAAAAAGGAATTATTCTCTTTTTGGGGTCTTTCTGTCCTCCATCAATTGGAAATTTGTCGAGGATTCGCATCTGCAAAATATAAAGAAATAAAGATAAATGAAAACGGAAAGTAAAGGGTGATACAAATATTAGCTGTGGCGCAAACTTAAAAAAAAGAATACCCTTTTTTATTAGTAAAAAGTTGCAGAAAAGGAAAGCAATCATTATCATATAACCATTTGATGGCAAAACCACATGGCCTGTCTATTATCTACCACAAATAAATCATCAGAGATTAAAGTGGAGTAATCTGTGATGAGAATACATAAAAAGGGGTTTGAAAACTCTCCAAAAAGTAGCTGACGCCTTTCCAACAGTACATAGGACAGTACAGCGTATAATGACATATCATCTGAAAAGCTACTACAACAGCAAACAGTCCTACTTTGATCGCTACTGCAGCAGACAAGGTTACGTCACCCACTTATCTGAAACAACCCTCAAAAGGAGCTCATTTAAGGAGCTTAAAAGCCATCAGGGTGCATAATAGGCACTTTGATGTTAGCACTTGATTCATCTGTCCACTTACAGGATTGATCTCTTGAGAGATTAGGTACATACACTGAATGCACATACAAAGCATTCTTAGTCAAGTCTTTTACAAAGATTTCCTTCCAAGTGTAGCCATTTGTAACAGTGTCAGCACATGGCTGCTCAGATATGCATATTTTGTATAATGTATAAGCATGTCTTGGTGGGTGCTACAAAAAAAAAGCATTGCTTATGTGTCAAGTACAGTTCCTAGTTTACTGTTTAAACGCATGAATGCATCCTACAGTAACAACAGGTCTGAGATCTAGCTGTAGCCACGGCTCTTTTTTTCCTCCTTGCCTTGTTCCAGATGTGCCTTGTTAAAACACCGAAAACTGTGAGCATCAAGCTAAAGCATACTCAGGTAGGAGGAGGAGACCAAAAGACAAGTCCCAGTCTAAACTGAGCCAAAAAGAAACCAGGTGGACAAATAGAATCAAGCTTGGAGGGTAAAGTTGGATCCAGTCTGTCTGGGTCTGTGGGAGTTGTTTGTAGGACTTGTGCAGTAAGAGGTGGTTTGGTTTCCCATATTGTGGTTCTTTCTTTTATACTCTAATCTGCTGCCTTTGCTGAATCTAAAAATTTCGCCCGGGGCACAGCATATTCCCCCTTCCCCAAACTACAGACAGCTAATGAGAATGGCTTCCTTTGAAATGTACAGTCATCATTATTATGTTTTAAGGTCAAAGCAAAGTGCCCGGTATAAAGAATAGTCCTGGTTAACCACACCTGCCCAAAAGCATGGTAAGATTTCTGATCTTACTATGATTATAGTCTTGTGCTCCTAAAACTGAGAAGGCAAGACATCAAATATGTATACAAAACAGATTGTTTTCTTTATGATACTATGGCAATAGCATAACTTCACAGAATGGGCTGTAATTTCCCATAATCCTAGTAGTTATAACAACCATACTGTTTGTGTGATACACAAAGCTGCACACTCATCATGTTATCAGGCTCACAGCTGGGTATAACCATATACTCCCTCTAAGACAGCAGTCTTCACTCAGCACCTTAAGAAACTGTCTCAGCTGAGAGAGGCTTCTCATTCAGGAGTGAGGATGACATCACCGGGGGAAACTACGTGGCTAGGCTCACAGTTACATGGAACAACTTGGAACATAGCTGATTGAAAACATTTCCCATTATTTGCATACCATTAATTCAGAAGCTTCGGGGAGCAGAGTGCTGTAATTAATCTATATGTCTCTGACACTCTGCCCAGGAAGCTACAGTGTATTCAGTTGTACTGTTACCACCAGGGAATATCCATGCAGCAACAGGTGCTATGATGTAATCACATTTCCTGTCTTTTTCCACACACTTGGTAATCAGTGTTGTGAATAAATGCCAGAGGAAAGAATAGCAATAAACAAACAATCAAACATATCTTTATTTTGGCATGATGATGTAAATTATGGTGACAGGAAAAACTGAAAACAGCTTCTGTAAACTGTAATGATAATCTTTTGAGCCATTTAAAATTAACTGTGCTCATAGGAGAAGGGAGGGAGACTGAGCTGTAACAGAAGACAAAGAAACTGTTCTGAGAAAGGGAGGGAGTTTAGAAGAATGTCTGAGTGGGAAAACAATGTGATTCCATCTCTGGGTTGTGTTTTGACATCTTTTTAACACTTGTTTACCACACCGAGATTATGGTGCAACAGCCCTTTGGATAGATTTACTTAAGAGAATTACATTTTCTGTTGCACAATGCAAAGGCTGCAGTAACAGCAAACAAGCGATAAGTGATCAAAAACAATAATAAGTATATTTTATGCCAAACTGGAAAATATTCTAACTTGTGGTTCATTCAACTCAACAGGCATGTGTGTAATTTACTATGTTTATATTTTTTCACTGAAGAGTAACATATTAAAATGTAGAGAGCATTTGTATTGCTCTTAGGCACTGGGATTTCAGAAGGAGTAGCATGGAACCTGATAAATTGTCTGAAATTTTGTCACCTGAGTTGTTGCTGGTTCAGACTGAAGGCTACAAGTTTGTAGATGAAAAAGAGGGTGGGGTGGTGTTTGAAAGAAGTGAGCTCACAAGGTCTCTGTAATCTTCTCCCAAGTGGCAAATTTAGGAGCTGACAATTGAAGTAAGTTTGCACGTGCATTCAAACCCCTTTTTGATGGCTGCAACATACACAACAAAAGATGGGACAGAGGCATGATTACCACTGTGTTCCATCACTTTTCCTTTAAATAACACTTTTTAATTGGTTTGGAGCTGAAAATACTAATTGTTGTAGTTTTGCAGCTGGAAATTTTGTCCATTCTTGCTTGTTGTAACACTTCATTTGCTCAACAGTCTGTGGTCCATTGCTTGATTCTCCTATTCATGATGCTCCATACACTTTGAGTAGGTGATAGATCTGAACTGGCAGCAGACCAGTCAAGCCACATACTGGTATTGTCCTGCTGAAATAAGCATGGACATCCTAGAAAGCGGCATGACCTTGATAGCACCATGTCTCTCTAAAATCCTAATATATGCTTCAGTTAATGGTACTTTCACATACATGCAACACAGCCATGCTATGGGCACTGATGGAATCCCATACCATCATGAATGCTGGTTTTGCACCTCTCATTGTTAACCATTTGGATGGTTGTTTTCATCCTTTGACATGGAGAACTCAATGCCTGTTTCTTCTAAAACTGAACTGAAATGTGGACTCATCTGACCACAGAACACTGTTCTACAGTCTTTCAGTCCATTTCAAATAAGTTCAAGTCCAGAGAACTTTGTGGCATTTCTACATATGATTGATGTATGTCCTCCTCCTTGTGTAACACACTTTCAAGTTGCAACAGACTGTATTAGGTGGCAATGATCTTCTGAAGCACTCCCAACCTCAGGTGGCTGTATTTGTCATAGCAGTATGATGGTTTTTATGCTGTGTTGCCTGAGGGCTCAAAGATCGTACACATTGATCAGTGGAGTTCTGAATTTTCCTGAGACCTTTACTGAGGTGTCTCTGAATTCTTTGATTCTTTTTACAATATTCACTGTAGATGTTCAAAGACCAAAATGCATGCAATCTGCCTTTGAGAAATGTTCCTTTTGAACTGACAAACAATCCTCTCAGTTTGGGCACAAAGGGGTGAACCATGACCCATCCTTCCTTCTGGAGACCGAGTCTTTGATGGATACTACTTTTATACTTAGTCATGATCACCCGCTCCCTACTAGCCGGCTTAAACACCAAACCTGTGTTACTTGAATAATGGGTACACTTTTCAGTCTTATTTTAACTCTGTCCCAAGTTTTGCTGAGTGTGTTGGAGCCATCAAATTTTAAGCTTGTCTATATTTAAAAAATACAATTAAGGTCGTTAATAAACAGTTGAATTTTTTTCATTTGTATATTTGTCAGTTAAACAAAGGCTCACATAAATTAACAAAACAGATTTTTGTTTTTATTGTATTTTGGAAAATTTCCCAACTGGACTTTGTAAAGCCACTCCACTTGAGGCTCCTTTCAAAAGAGAATCAGTTTCTAGACTTCCTTATTTACATCCCTAAACTGTTAAATTTTACCATTACCTAAAGTTATAAATTATTTGGGGTGTGACTGTTTCAAGTGACAGGTGTGTCAATAATGCTAGCTGTAGCCTACGGCTGTTAGGCTTCACCTCTAATTAAGCAAATCACTGAAATAAACTGCTCAACCATGTTTGTAGTGATGCTGGTCAGATAACATAGAACATAGCATGCTGTGTGGTTAATCCAGTGATTCTTGATGGGTTTTTGGCATCCTCCACTTCAGAAGCCAAAAAAGACTTTGTGCCCCACACCACACAAAAATGCATGTCCCACACCCTTCAGTTTCATTAATCACAAACAATAAATACCCTAAATACAAATAATACCCTTGCTGAATTTTACTTGGTATATACTGTCAATGCAATAGCATCAGCAAAATCTTGTTTGTTTTTTTAATAAAAAAATAATATCATCTACCTTCATTTGACTTTATATTTTTCACCTGGTTGTCCCCTCCCCACCTGCAGTAACTCTGCACCTCAGCTATGAAGAATCCCTTGTAGTAGGAACACTCCCAGACTCATTGAGATTAGCCTTAATAACCTTAATATTAAAGCCAAACAAACCCCCAACTGAATGTTCATCTTACAGACCGATTAGCTTGATGGGATGTGACACCAAAATACTATGTAAAGCGCTTTCAAGGAGATTGGATAAATATCTTCCTCAGCTGATTAATGATGACCAACAGGGGTTTGTTCAAAGAAGACAAGGGTACCACAACGTTAGGAGAGTACTGAACATACTTTACGAGAAACATAATGCGGCAGATACAGCAATGTTATCAGTAGATGCTTGCCAAGCATTTGATAGAATAGAGTGGAGCTACCTTTTTGAAGTGCTCCGAAGATTTGGATTAGGCGAAATGTTTCTTAAGTGGATCAGACTATTATACACAAACCCAACTGTGGAGATCTTAACTAACAATACCATCTCTCAACCCTTTAGCTTACAGAGGTCCACGCGCCAGGG
>VUQH01037817.1:1022-15062 GCA_015106775.1 Etroplus canarensis | reverse complement strand
ACTAAGTGTTTTTGTGTGTGTGTGTGTGTGTGTGTGTGTGTGTGTGTGTGTGTGTGTGTGTGTGTTTTCAGTGTTTATATGCCTGTCTAACATAAGTACACTTTGATGTTCTGATGTGATCCTATGGCAAGATGGCTTCCAGTAGTGTTAATTTTACCATAACTAATATAACAACATTTTCATGAAACAATAACTGACATTTTGAAACAGTGTGATTTCATGAGTTTTGGGACATCTAACATTGATGGACATCTAACACTGATGGACATCTAACACTGATGGACATCTAACGTTGACATGCTGGTGATTTGACAGGTACCCATTTCATGAAAACCTTTTAGTGCTGTGAACAGCTTCTGTCTGACTGAGCTTTAGTGAGCAAAATATCTTGTGCACAAGAACACATTCATCTTATATCTGAGGCCTGTTTGAAGCAGAACTGCAGAGGTGTGAGTTTCAGTCATTGCTGTGACTTGATAGACAAAGAAAGGTAAAACCGTAATTACAGAAACTAAAAATGTTATAATCACAAATCTAAGGAAACAGCACTTTAAGCAACCAGCTTATATACAGTCATTTGAAAAAAAGGTTTTCACAGGACTGGATAGAGTTCTAAGTTCAACTTTATGGCTTTCATAGGAATCAGAGAACAAGTACAGCCAAGTGCTGCTAATTAAATATCCTTGATTAATTGATTATCAACCACAGTGCCCACATCGATAACAGCGGCATTTTTTGCTGGTCTTAAACAACATCCCTGTCTAAAGGCAGCGTCACAGTCTTCCCAGGAGTGCATGTCCTAGCAAATTGACCCCAAGGACTGACTAGACAATGTTCACGGAAATCGCAAAAAACCCAAGAGCTACTTCTTAGACTCCTCAGTCTTCAGTCGGCATGTTACATGTTAAAATTTGCAAAGTTGAATCTGAACAAAGTACGAGACGTCTGGAACAATGTCCTTTGGACAGATGAAACCAAAGTGGAGGTATATGGCTATAGTGCACCACGCCTTATACTGGTTTTCACCAAACACCACAAAACCCTAACCCTCATACAAACGATCCCTCATACAAACTATCAAGCACAGTGGTGGATGGGTGATGATTTGATACAAGAGTGTTCTAGTGTGAAATGTGAGGCCATCTGTCTGACAGCTAAGGTTTGGCTGAAATTTGGTCATGCAATAGTACAATGATCCTAAGCACAGCAGCAAATCTACAACAGAATGGCTGAAAAAGAAAAGAATCAAGATGTTGCAATGGCCCCGTAAAGGCCAGACTTCATTGAAAAGCTGTGAAAGGACTAAAAAGTCCTGTACATAGGTAAACTTAATAATACCCACAAACTTCTATGAACTGAAGCAAGGTTGTAAAGAAGAGTGTGCCAAAATTCCTCCACAACAATGTGAGAGACTGATAGGCTTACAGAAAACCATTACTTCAAGTTAGTGCTGCTGAAGGTGCTTCTACAGGCTACTGAATCATGAGACGTACTTAGTTATTTTGATGACTGCATAGTCTTGTGAAAACTTCCTTTTTTGCATGACTGTACATCAGCATCTAATTTGCAGGTGTTAGCAGTAATACAGTTCATGATTTTGAATATTTCAGCTTTAAACAGTAGTAAATGTTTACCTGGCGCTATAGGGCACAGTCAGTTTTCAGTTTACTCTTTACATGTACACTGCATGCATAGTTATTAGGCAAGTGTTTTGACCATATGGTCATTTTTGTGCATACTTTCCAACTCCAAGCTGTATAAACTTGAATGCCTATTGGATTTAAGCATACGAGGTGATGTACATTTGTCTACTGAGGGAGGGTGTGGCCTTAGGAGATCAACACCCTATATCAGGTGTGCACAATTATTAGGCAGCTTCTTTTCCTTGTAAAAAATGGGCCCCAAAAGAGATCTAACAAACTCTGAAAAGTCAAAATTGCTAAGATATTAGGACGTGACCACAGAACCATCAAACGTTTTTTGCAAATACCCAAAAGGGTTGCAAGAAACATGTTGAGAGAAAAAGATGCAGATTAACTGCCAAAGATTTGAGAAGAATCAAACATCAAGCTACCAGGAACCCATTATCCTCCAGTGCTGTCATATTCCAGAACTGTAACCTACTTGGAATGTCCAGAAGTACAAGATGTTCAGAGACATGGCCAAGGTAAGACAGGCTGAAACCCAACCACCACTGAACAAGACACATAAGTTGAAAAACCAAGACTTGGCCAAGAAATATCTGAAGACAGATTTTTCAAAGATTTTATGCATTGATGAGATGATAGCGACTCTTGATGGACTAGACGGATGGGCTGGATCAGCAATGGGCATAGAGCTTCACTCCAACTCAGACACCAGCAAGGTGGAGGTGGGGTACTGGTATGGGCTGGAATTATTAAAGATGAGCTTGTTGGACCTTTTCGGGTTGAAGATGGACTCAAACTTAACTCCCAAATTTACTGCCAGTTTCTAGAAGACACTCAGAGTACAAAACCGTGCAGTGTAACAATAATGAACAATGCAATAACGCCAGTGAAATTTATATTTTTAATGAGAAACTCCTGGCTTTCTCTCAGCTTTTGGGAAAATTTCACTACAGTTTATGAGTCATGTGGGGGCCTAGATTAGTTTTTGGGAGCACAGGTCCCACTTGGACTCACCCCAGAAGCCCTGCTGATATAGTTACTCCTTTTTAATGTCTGCAAATTCTTCTGGTAGCTTAATTAATCCCAGTAAAACTAAACCCCTTGCATTTGTTTGTTTGAGTAGCTGTTGTGAATCACAGAAAACGCTATGCACATACATCAAGACCAAGCAAGAACATCTTTTAGATAACATTTTCCAGTTGATATAATGCTATCCTAAGTGGAATCATGACAACATGTGTTGTGGCAATTTTTTTCAGATGATTTTTATTTCCTTGAATATTTGTTTGTGCTTACAACTGCATTTAAATTACATGTGCTAGTTATCTTAAAAATTATATCAGCACTAGATGGTGGATTAGCCCACTCTTCTGCATTCAAATTGATAAAAAGATAACTACATAACTACAAGAACCCTGTGGCTATGTCAACGGTTTCAAAGCATGCTTTAAATGTACAAATATTAGCTACAATTAAAGAGTGTTTCCACCAAACTTTCAGCTTTTGGTCAATAATAAAACTCTGTTATCAATTATGAATCAAATTACTGTGGACAGAAGTGAAAACTATAAAAACTAATTAATTTCAAAGCTTGGTTTCATAATGCATTTTAATCAGGTATGAGTTTACAGCTAGAATCTGATGCTTGACATACACTCTCCAGCCACTTTATTAGGTACACGTGTTCAACTGCTCATTACATATATCTATATCTCATCAAATATTTAATTAGTCAATCACAAGACAGTAACTCGTTAACGTTTAGACATGTAGATGTGGTCAGCATAACATGCCAAAATTCAACCCAGACATTAGAATGGGGAAGAAAAGTGATTTAAGTGAATTTGAATGTGGCATGGTTGTTGATTGCCCTTGATAGGCTAGTCTAAGCATTTGAGAAACTGTTGATTTTCTGAGATTTTCCTGCACATCCATCTCTAGGGGCCAAAAAAAGATAAGATATCTAGTGAGCATCAGTTATCTGGGCAAAAAATGCCGCTGTTGATGTTGGATGAGAAAGAACAATAAACTACAGTAACTTAAACAGTAATTCAAAAGTGATTCTTAAACTAAGTTATGCAGAAGAGCATCTCTGAGCCCACAGCATGTCAAACCTTGAAGTACATGGGCTACAGCAGCAGAAGACCACACAAGGTACCACTCCCATCATCTAAAAGCTGGAAATTTAGGCTACTTTTCAAATGGGCTCACGTAAACTGGACAAGAGAAGATTGGAAAAACATCACCTGGTCTGCTGGGGCATTCAGATGTTAGAGCATAAACAACACAAAAGCATGGAGCCTTGCTACCTTGTTGGTGGTGGTTTAATAGTGTGGGTTTTCATGGCACACACTGAGCCTTTTAGTACCATCTGAGCATCATTTAAATGTCACGGCCTACCTGCATATAGTTGATGATCATGCTCATCCCTTTATGACCACACTACAGTATACCCATCTTCTGATGACTGCTCCAAGCAGTATAGCTCAGCACGTCACAAAGCTCAGATCATCTCAAATTGGTTCCTTGAACATGAAAATGAGTTCACTGTACTCAAATGGCCTCCATAGTCGCAGATCTCCATCCAATAGAGCAGTGGTTCTCAACACTTTTTTCAGTGATGTACCCCCTATGAAATTTTTTTTTTCAGGCAAGTACCCCTTACCCGAGAATAATGTTCTTGGTATATATGTATATATATACATACACACACACACACACACACACACACACACACACACACACACACACACATACACATACATACACTACCAGTCAAAAGTTTGGACACATCTTCTCATTTCTCATTGACTCATTGCCCATTAAGGCAAGAAATTCCACAGATGAGCCCTGAGAAGGCACACCTGTGAAGTGAAAACCATTTCAGGTGACTACCTCATGAAGCTCATCAAGCGAATGCCAAGAGTGTGCAAAGCAGTAATCAAAGTGAAGGGTGACTATTTTGAAGAATCTAAAATATAAAACATGTTTGAGTTATTTCACACTTTTTCTTCACTGCATAATTCTGTATGTGTTCATTCATAGTTTTGATGGCTTCAGTGAGAGTCTACAATGTAAAATAGTCATGAAAATAAAGAAAAACCATTAAATGAGAAAGTTTTGACTAGTAGTGTAGTATAAAACCAAGAACGCTATTTTCGGGTAAATGAGTGTTACTGGTCTTCTGCTTCATGGGCTCTGGTGGAAATGAGGCTGACGTCTGGGGTTGAAGAGTCTTCCGTCCTTCCTATATTTGATCTTGATGCCAACCTCACAATCTCTGAATGCGTTGATGAGGACGGCAGAGAATATCATGCTGAACAGTGTCGGGGTAAGGACACAGCCTTTCTTGAATCCACTGGTCACAGAGAAGGTGTCAGAGGGCTTACTGTCATCAAGGAGGTCAAGAGGTCAAGGTGCTGCCCCATGCACTTCTCCTGAAGCTGGCGGGCAACAAATATCATGTCAACTGTGCCACGACCTGCACGGAAGCCACACTGGCTCTCAGCGAGGAGGCCCAGCTCCAGGTGTTGTAGAAGGGGGTTGAGCATCACACGGGCCACGATTTTGCCAGCTGTAGATAGGAGGGAGATCCCGCGGTGGTTGTCGCTGGACTGCCGGTTTCCTTTATGTTTGTAGATGTGGACAATGATGGCCTCTCTGAACTCTTGGAGCAACTGCTCTTTGTCCCACATGGCCTGAAAGAGGCTGGTGAGTTGGTCAAGCAGAGTGGGGTCACCTGTACACCTCGGCAGGAATGGTATCCGATCCTGGGGCTTTCCTGATGGACATTTGTTTGAGGGCCTTCTCCACCTCTTCAGCCATGGGAGGAGTGTTGAGTTCCAGATTCACTGGGACTTGTGGGAGATGCATGATGGCTTCGTCATTGATTGTGGAGGGGCGGTTGAGGACATTTTCAAAATGCTTGGCCCATCTCTTCAGGATCTACTTTTTTTTCGGTGAGCAGGGTAGATACATCAGGTCCGAGGACGGGGGATGACCCAGGTGATTGAGGTCCATAGATGGCTTTCAGCGCATCCTAGAACTCCGTGGTGTCATGCCTTGGATGACACCACCTTGGATATCATCTGCCTTGGCACTGAGCCAGGTGTCCTGCATATTGTGGAGCCTGGTCCTCTTTTGAAGGTTGGTAAAGGCAGCCTTTTTCACCTGACAGAAGTGGTCACTCTTGTGTGCTCGGAGTAATCAGTGTTTTTCTTCCAGCAGTTCCTGGATTTCGGTGTCGTTTTCATTGAACCAGTCCTGATAGTTCCTTATGTCCGGGCCTAGGATTTCAAAAGCAGCAGAGTGGATTGTGTCCCTGAAGGATGCCCAGTCGTCTTCAGTGTCATCATGAGTGGTGAGGGGTTGGGAGAACTTGCTGTCCATGGCTGACTGGAAGGTTTGCTCAGTGTCAGCCTTCTTCAGTCACATTGAGCCTCTTGTCTCTTGCCCTTTAGGTCTTCTCTTGGGCTGGATATGGATATAGAGGTTGAACTTGGAGATGATGATGAGGCGGTGATTGGTACAGCAGTCTGCGCCGCAAACAGCCTTTGTCACACACACGTCCCGCCTGTCTCTCGCCCTGATGATATAAATATATATACAAACACACACTTCCAGTCACAAGTTTGGACACACCTTCTCATTTAATGCTTTTTCTTTATTTTCATGACTATTTTACATTGTAGATTCTCACTGAAGCCATCAAAACTATGAATGAACGCATATGGAATTATGTAGTGAAGAAAAAAGTGTAAAATAACTCAAACATGTTTTATATTTTAGATTCTTCAAAGTAGCCACCCTTTGCTTTGATTATTGCTTTGCACACTCTTGATATTCTCTCAAATATGCGTTCATTCATAGTTTTGATGGCTTCAGTGAAAATCTACAATGTAAATAGTCATGAAAATAAAGAAAAACCATTGACCCCCTGGAGTGCCTTCAAGTAACCCCAGGGGTACTCATACCACTGCGACAGAGCATCTTTGGGAAGTGATGGAAGGGAAGATTCACAGCATGGATGTGCAGCTGACCAACCTGCAGCAACTGTGTGATGTTGTCATGTCAATATGGACCAAAATCTCTGAGGAATATTTCCAGCACCTTGTTGAATCAATGCTGAAGAACTCTGAAGGCAAAAGAGGGTCCAACCTGGTTTTAGCAAGGCGTATCTAATGAAGTGGTCAGTGAGTGTATATTCTATAACTCAAAAAAGGATCAAGTATCAAACAATTTTATATGTTTTACAAGCTTTGAATCGAACTACACTTCTGAAAATAGGCATACCTATCAAATGTGAACCCCAGATCCTTACAGGATTGATAACTATATTAAAAAAAAATAAAAAAGCAAATTAAATCAAGCACTACACGGCATTTATCTGAAAGAATAATCCTGTGTAGGTAAAAAATAGAATTTATGAGCTCTGTAGGAATGAGTATCAGTGTCAATCATTAGCATGATCCATGACATTTTCCCCACAGTGGCCAGACCAATTCCTGTGTTATGCCAATAAAATGAGACTAGACAAATTTTAAGCCTGCTTCAGTAAGTGACAGAGCAGTACTTTCTTCATGGTGATTAGAAAAGATTAATCTCCCTTCATATTTATGGATGATTAGCATATTGATCACTGATGAGAGACTCAGATCATTTCAAAGTTGCTGTGAGATATTTGAAGACTTACTGTTGTGCTCTGTGCTGGAAAAGTATCATTGCCTTTTGAAAACCTTTTTAAATTTTTAACAGCTGCAGTTTTCGAAATATGCTTTGCAGTTCTTTAATAATCTTCAAAGATTTTGCTTTTTTTGCACATAAAATATTAGGTCACAGTTCCAGATTGTTTAAAACTTCAATGAATGTGAATCACTTCTAAAATATCAAGGTTCAAAGTTCACACAGTTCATTAATGTCTATGTCTGAAGTGAGTTAAACCTTAAGTTTAAAGTTTGTACAGTAAGCAAAGAAATATCCAACCTCAGTTTAGGTTCAAATGGTGTGCAAATATTGGATAAACTGGCCTCTTTGGTGTGGTTGGTGCTGCAGCTCACTCTCAATAGGTAGCTTAGTGGGCATTTCTCACTACAGATATGCTGACAAGCAACCACTGGAGACCTCAGGAAGACACTGCACCAATTAAAAAAGAACTTCAGAGTATTGTACATCTGTTTGCTAGCAACCACTATTTTGGGGTTCAAACGGTGATAGTGTATCCCTGACCGTGCTATAGAATAATAAAAAAAAAAAACATCTTCTTGGCAGTGGCAATTTAAGAGTCTCTTGGGGCCTTATTGTAGATAAAAATTCAAAGGAAGCCCCTCCACCCAGTGTTTATCACCAAAAACTGCTCCACTCACCACTGTCATGCTTTTTTCTCTCTCTTCCTCTGTTTTCCCTCTCTCTTTTGTCACTCCCAGTAAGATAACTCCTCTTCATTTTTGTTGAGTGGCTTTCCTTGTTGTCATTAGGTTTGTTTAATCAGAATCATGCACTCCACTTTCAACAGGAGTGGAGTCAGGTGGGGGTCCCCTTTTGGGGTGTCCGGTATTTCCTAGTGTCAATGCAAACTGCACCTTGCCACAGCTGTTGTTTAAAGTTTGTAATTTCCAAATTTCCCATCACAACTGGTAGGCTATAAAATATTTACCTCTTGTACAGCTGTTATGAAGAGGAAAAAAAATATAGAGTTGTGCACAGCTATAAAGGCCAGACCATGTCTGTGTCGGGGAATAAACGTTAATGTTAGCTAGAAAGTTGGGAATTTCAACATGGGAATCTGTGGGGACTGATTTACTTTAGGAGCCAGCCTCAAGTGGTCATTCAAAGACTTGGAACTGAAGTGCAGACTTCATTTGTCAGCCCCTGAGCTTGCTGCAAAATCATGATAATTAGCAAGAAATCTCACTTTACTCCTTATTAGTGAGTAAACTACTTATTGTCTGTTACTTAGGCAGCAAAATATTTTCTGTTTGACATTTATATGGAAATGTCTATAAACTGTCAACAGAATTTCTGTAAATACACCACCTGCTTTTACATTAAAATAAAAATTATTTATAGAAATAAACACAATCAATTCAGCCTATTTTATAGAATGCATACTCTCTTTTTATTTGATAATTAATTGATAAGTGACAGCAAAAGAGAATAATTCAGGTTGTTTATCTAGTGTGACTACTGTACAAGATTTGTACAAGTGCAAGAACGGAGCATTACACTTGGGTTTATGTACATGTAAATAATATTCATAACATGTTAATCAGTAACCTTTATGAGTGAAACCAGAAAAAAGTCCTCTTTTTTTGACTATCGGGACATCACATTTCCATGCACAGATCACAAACAGGATTGAGCATGTGTATTAATTAATGATTAACTGTCACAAATACATGTAATAGAGAAATAGGCCATTTTTCTTGATAGGAAACCAATCCTCAGCAGGCGTGAAAGGAGCAGACATGTCATTAAACCAGATTTGCAGACAAAATCCAATACCCTGTCCATTTAAATTGAAAATATGAGCCATTTGGGGACACTTCAATTTTCAACAAGGTAATGGGTAATTAAAGTCATTTTTCAAACAAGTCAGTTCTTACAGTCAATACTATTTCAAGTCAGAGGGCACAGATGAAATGTGGTGGGTCTCCCTACAAATGGTCCAGAAAGGTGAGATCACTATGTGAAAATGGAAGCAGACTGCACTGAACAGCATTACATGGATCTGAGGGATAGAACTTGTAAAAATTATTAGACCCACCACATGAAAACAACAAGGCTATCACCTCAAACGCTTCCCTCTATGTATGCTGAAGGCAGAAAGGGCTCTGGTATTGATTTTGGAGACGTTCATGGACTGTGTGCCTGACATGAGTGCTTCACCAGTCTTACCGGTCTATCAGCACACAGAGAGCTACTGTAGCTTTCATACTGCAAGGAAATCGCAGCGCTGATCGATCCCTGTGCGTAGACTTTGATAATAGTTCATCCTAACATGCCCGTCACTGCTGCGGAGATATCTCAGCACTACTGGCCAAGCAAGTCTTAACGTAAATAACATGGGCATATATAAAGAGAGCCCTCTGGAGTCCATTACATAAATTTTCATAATGTGTTCGATCTGCATTTAGTCTTTATAGGCCAATAAAAGCTACTGTTCATCAGATATATTAGAGCTCACTTAAATGTAGAGTAAATAAGACAGCATAAATCCCAGCTCTCAAGTGAGTAATTGCAACATTGTGTACTGTGCTATGGACTTCTCTACTTAAATAAAACACATGAAAATACATCACAAAAAAACTCTATTCTGGTTATCCAGAGTTGGTGTCCTGCAGGTTTTTGTTTCTCCCTGCACTTAGGTATAAACCAGCTGTGGCTCATTAACTCTCATGGAACAAAAACTTTAATGGAACCAAAAGCTGCAGGATCCCAGCCCACCACAACTAGAACAGAGACCTCTGAAAGGAGCTCTTTCTTGATAGATAAACACAATTGTATATGACATTACACATGTCAGTAGCGCTATCTATATCTTGTGGTACTACACACGAAGACCAGATTTCAAATTCTTAGTGTAATCTGTGACAAGTGTAATAAGAGTTCTTAGGCTCAAAATGAATCTTTCTTAGTGTTGGTCTGCCTGGGTAAGAATTTCAGGAGGGAAAGCAGCATTTCTATATGATACAGAGTATATTGTGAGATGTGATGGCTTATAGTGCACTATGCTTAAGCACAGTATTAAAGTACTTTTTTCATCAATTATACAATTTTGAAATCTCCTCCTTTTAAGTGAGAAATGCTGTAACTGCTATTGTATCAGGGTGAACGTTTTACATTTATATCACAACCTTACAAAAAACAGTATCAAAACAGTTGTTCTTAATCTTTTGTGACCCCTTACAAAAGCAATGCTTAGAGAGTACCACTTGTGGCATTTCAGTCTTTGAGGTGTTAGTTTCACTAAAAGCATACGCTATATGGACAAAAGTATTAGACAACCTACATCTGTGTTTGGGAGCAGCTGTGTCTTAGGAGGTATAGCAGAAGGTTTGTGGTTCAAGCAATATACAAGAACCAGTCCATTTAGGAGCTTTTATGACATCCCATTCTAAATCCATAGGCTTTAATATGGAGTTGGTTCCTCCTTTCCAGCTATAACAGCTTCAGCTCTTCTGGGCAGGCTTTCTACATGATGTCTATGGGAATTTTTACCAATTCATCCAGAAGAATAATTGTGAAGCCAGACACTGATATTGGACAAGAAGGTATGGTTTGCAGTCTCTTTTCTAGTGCTTCTTAAAGGTGTTAGGTGATAGGGTTGAGGTCAGGGCACTGTGTGAACCAGTCAAGTTCTTCCACACTAAACTCATCCAACAGTGCCTTTATGGACCTTGCTTTGTGCACAGGGGCACAGTCATGCTGGATAAGGAAAGGGGCTTTCCGAATCTGTTTCCACAAAGTTGAAAGCATAGAATTTTCAAAAATGCCTTGGTAAGCCGAAGCATTAAAATTTCTCTTCACTGGAACTAAGGGGTCCAGGCCAACCCCAGAAAATAAATCCCATGGCATTATCCCTCTTCCACCAAACTTCACAGTTTGCACAATGCAGTCAGGCAGGTAACATTCTCCTGGCATTCACCAAACCCAGACTTGTCCATCAGACTGCCCAAATAGAGGGCATGATTTGTCACTCCATAGAAAACTGCTCCAAAGTCCAACGGCATGCTTTACTCCATTTCAGCCAAAGCTTGTGCTCAGAGATCTAAGGCTTGTGTGCAGCTGCTTGGGCATGGAAACCCATGCCTTGAACCTCGGCTTATGTGTGGAAGTTAATGCCGAAGGAGGTCTGGAACTCTGCAGTTACTGAGTCATCAGAGCATTCGCAACTTTTATGCACTATGTGCCTCAGTGTAATTTAATGTGGCCTGCCATGTCATGGTTGACTTGCTGTGGTTGCTAAATGCTTTCACTTTGCAGTAATACCACTTACATTTGATGATGGAATATCTAGGAAGGAAGAAATTTTATGAACTGACTTGTTGCAGCAGTGGCGTCCTATCACAGTACCCTGCTAAAATTCAGTGCGTTCTTTAGAATGGCCCATTCTTTCACAAATGTGTATAAAAAGCAGACTGCATGGCTATGTGCTTGATTTCATACACCTGTGGAAATGAGACTGAATGAAACACCTGAATTCACTGATAAAGAGTTATGGCCCAATACTTTCGTCCATGTAAGGTATTTCTCAAAGGTCAAGAATTATCATATTCTATGAATTCCTGCAATTCCTAAATAGTGAATCCAATTATTTTGTCAGAGCCCTTTAGTTAAAGCTGAAAGTATACACTTCAGTCAAATTTTGATTGTTCTCTGAGGCGGTGTATAGAGGGAAAGTTACAAAAAATTAAACATACCCACGTCCAAAAACATATGGACCTAACTGTTTATCAACCTAGACATATATTTTTCTTCAGATCAATACTTTTAATGATTTTGCTATTAACACGGAGAATCCAAGTAACTAGCTATGTTTAAAAATCAGCATTGTCTGACAACTGATTTGTAAGCTGCAGTGTTTTTGCTCCATAAAAAGTTGTTTGTAGCCTCATTTTGTTTTCTTTTATTTTGATCTTCTATAAATCCTTTTTCTTTAGTTATGCAGCTGGAAGCCGCTGCTGTAAACAGAATAACCTATTTCAGTTTGAATAATGACATTTCAGGCAAAAAATATCGAGCCTGCTTTTTTAATAGGATCCCAGTCTTTGTTTCTAATAATTTATTACTGTGAGACGATGAGTGCACAACAGAACAAAACAACCCCACTTCAGTTTTATTGTTTAGCTGAGATATGTTGCATCCATGTCATTTATACAAATCTTATTACAAATCTGAGTTCAGACTACTACAATTAAAATAAGAGCAGATGCAAATGTATTTCCACCGCCTGCTGTGTCTGTCACATAAACAAGTGTACCATTAAAGTCTTTGTTGACAACATTCTTGAAAAAATATGAAAACGTGCTGTTTTTCATATTATATAATCGTAATTAAAACTGTCCTTTTTCACAGAAAATGTAACTAGCCTTTAGGTTATATTTAGGAATAATTTTAAAGAGTGGGAAGTTGCATCTGTCCTTTTAAATTAATTTTTTTCATCAAAAAAGTAACTGCTCAATAGTTCTTCAATGGACTTAATTGGCACACCATTATTGCTTTTATTATTATTAGCATTTCTATGCTGTTCGCAAATGGAGCAGCATCACTTACAGTTAATTTCTGCAGTCCTTTGATAATAGTAACCCACTGAATGCAGAAGCCTAATATTCCTCAAGCTTATTTAATAGCTTTCCTGTAGTGTATTAGAAAAGCAGAATGCAGTTTTCTGCCATGGAATGATCCCACTGAGTGTAGCTGTTGCCTGTGGTCTACAGAAGAGTTAAACTTCCTATTAAGGGCAGAATGATGGGGAAATATTCTGAGAACCACAGGGGATGAGCCAGTTTGTTTTCCAAGTGCTGGTGAGTATTGGTTCCTCGTTCTTAACAATGTCCCCTTTGCTTTGCTCTGTGTTGTAATTTCCCAGTGCCAGAGACACACCCAAGAACACAGATAGCCACTGAGAGACCAAAAAAGAGGATATAAATAGTACTACTGCATTCACCTTTTTTCTCTGGTAAATCATATAAAGGTCCCAAGTCAGGGGTCAGGGTTGTAACACAGAACTTGGTCATTGACCTCTTAAGTCAGCAGAGAGTACATTTTTTTTTTCAACTTTCAGCAATCTGCTTTTTTGGGGTTTTTTTAGACCATTGTAATTTACCTGCTTAGCTGCAAAGAAGTTGCAGCCTCGAGGGCTGAATAATAAAGCCTGCGCAGAAATGGCAAAAACTGAAGTTTTTCAAATGAACACTTGAGGCTGGTTCTCAGGGCAAATCGTTTGGCCACGTTTGGCCATAGTGGAGTATGGCCACACGTGTCCAAAGTTTTGACTGGTAGTGTAAGGCTGGAAAAGTAAGTGGTGCTACAAAAGAAACCGCTTCAGGAACATGTTGAAACTAATTAGGTCAATTGGCAACAGGACGTAATGTGATCGAGTATAAAACAAGCACCTTAGAGAGACAGAGTCTCTCAGAAATAAAGATCTGCCGGAAACTGTGCTTACAAATTGTGAGGCAATTTTAGAAATATGTTCCTCAATGTAAAAATGGAAAGACATTAAATTTTCCATCATTTCCAATACATGATATCATCAAAACAATCAGAGGATCTGGAGATATCTCTGCGTGCAAGGGACACAGCTAAAAACCAATACTGGGTGCTTGTGATCTTTGAGCCTTCAGGCAGTACTGCATTTCAAACAGGCATAATTCTGTCTTGGAAATCACTG
>VUQH01037815.1:2698-14981 GCA_015106775.1 Etroplus canarensis | reverse complement strand
CAAAGGAAGACCAGGACTGTTGAGCAACTGGAATTCTATATCAGACAAGAATGGGGCAAAATTCCTCTCCCAAAGGTCCAGCAGCTGGTCTCCTCAGTCCCCAGACATTTGCAGACCGTTGTTAAAAAAAGAGGGGATGCTACGCAGTGGCAAACATGGCCAAGTCCCAATTTTTTTGAGACGTGTCGCTGCCATCAAATTCAAGAAAAATAATAAAACGTCTCACTTTCAGCACATGATATGTTTTCTATGTCATTTGTTATTTGTTAAATATTGGTTTATGAGATTTGCAGATAATTGTATTGTGTATTTATTGATATTTCACGTAGCATCACAACCTTCTTGGAATCAGGGTTGTATTCACATAAGAGCAACTTACTTTTCCTTATTTTCTGTCATGCATACACTGCTAATGCAAAGTTACTCTAGCAAAATTAGGATATGGATATGAGTAGAATAGGTCCATTTTAAACTTCAATTTGGCATAACATACAACTTTTCACCTACAGCTTACCTCGTTTGCTCTTTGGGAACTTCTTCCTCAATTTATTTTTCAGTGGGAGAAGCTTCGGCAGTATATCTGGAACCGCCACATAGAAATCTGCTGAAATCTCATCATCCAAGATCTGAAAAATAAAATCCCAACATTAAATTAGTTTAAACCATTAAGACTCCGGCAGGACTTGTCCTTCCTCTGCTCTAAGACTACTTACTAGGCAAAGTACAGCCCCTTTATTTATCTCTTCACTAGACAGATATGATCTGGATCCAGCTTTATATTTCCATTGTTACATACAGAGCACTGTCACTGGTTACTTCTTTCTATAATGGAGCTCACTCACCTCAGTTTAATAAGCTAAACTTACTGTGTGTCAGCTTAGGGTTAGGGGACCCGTGGTGATGTCTGACCTGTGGACTATGTCCCCTAAAAACATGTGTCGTAGATTCTTTTAAAAATCAGTTGAACACATATCAGTTTAGACAGGCATAGAGGTGAAATGTGCACCAGATCCAATGTAATGTAGAAATGTTTGACTCTGTGTTTTTTAAATTGTTTATCCCAGTGTTTCCCAGCGCTTTTGCTGTTAATTTTTAAAACCTATAATATCGACATGTAGGTGACTACTGCTGCATGGCAAAACAGTAGTTAGCACCGTCACCTCCCAGCAAGAAGGTCCTGAATTCAAATTCACCGGCCCACTGAGTCCTATCTATATGGAGTCTGCATGCTCTCTCCGTGTCTCTGTGGGTTCTCTCCGGGTACTCCGGCTTACTCCCACAGTCCAAAGACATGCATGTTAAGGTACCTGGACATTTTTTAATGGACCGTATGTGTGAATATGAGTGTGAATATTGTCCGTCTCTCTCTCTCCTCTGGCCCTGCGATAAGCTGGCAAACTGAAGGTCTTCCCCCCTCTTACACAGTATCAGCTGCGACAGGCTTCAGACCCTCCCTGTAACCCTGAATTTTATAAGTTGTTAGGGAAATGGACTGATGGATGGATAATAAAACAGGAAAGCAAAAGGAAAATGCTCCACTTATTGACAAATGGCAACTCATTCCCAAAAACTCTTAAAGAAAAAAAGTCCACCTTTGGGAGTAAAATAAAAATCTGTGTGCAGACACAAATTAATTATTCAGAATGACTCAGATTTTTAAAAAAAAAGGTTCAGAAAGAGTCCCCAAAACTTTTCAAATAAATGTTTGCACTGCAATATTTATGTTATTCTTTCTAGAGGTAGGTTTGGTATTTGTCTTACCCATTCTGTAACATTTGGTCCGTAGCAGCACCAGTCGCTTTTTGGCATTTAAAGGACCAGCGTGTCAAATCTAAGGTGACCTGTTATCAGAACCTGAATCTAACACATATATTTGTGCTTTTTATAGTGTAAAATCATAATAATCGTGTTTTTGTTAAGTTAAAAAAAGATGCTTACGTTAGTTACATTACACTACAGTAGCTCAGAATGGACAAAACGACACGAATACTAGATTTCCTATGTTTGCTCACTGTCGTTTGTTATAAAATGCTATCACAATGCAGAATGGTTATCATTACTAGTCAGTCATAAAAAATTACTTTATGGCATAAAACTGCACTTTTAATTCCTAAATCTTATTCAATTCAATTGCATCTAAGATGAATGATTTTGCATTTCTTGAGCCACCATTCATTTCTTTATATGTCACTACGGGAAATAAATGCAATGATTTATTGAAAAATGTGCAAACATGAATGAAAATACAGCACATAAGGAAAAATCAGACTTTGTACATTCTAATGAGCTTTAAAGTCAATATTTAGTACGACCACCTTTATTCTTTAATGTAGCCTGAACTCTCTTAGGCAAGCTTTCTTGTCATTTCTTAACATAGTCTTCATGAATAATTCTCCAGGTTTCCTGAAGGACATCTCAAAGCTCTTCTTTGGATGCTGGTTGCCTTTGGTTCTGTCCTCTGTCAAGATGGTCCCACATTGCTTCAGTATGCTAAAAACTAAGCTCTGAGGAGGCAAATTCATGACTGACAGTGTTTCATTTTGTTTTTTTCTATCCAAGCAGGCTTTAAGTGCATTAGCAGTGTGTTTAGGATTCTTGTCATGCTTAAAAAAATGAAGTTGCTGTCAATCAGGCGCTTTCCAGACGGTAATGCATGGTGATCAAAATCTGTCAATACTTCTCTAAGTTCATATTCCATCAATTTTGATAAGCTCCCCAACTCCACTGGCTCGACTGCAGACCCAAACCACTCACTGCTGTACCTCTCTCCTGACCTTCTATCCATACATACTGATGATGATTTGAACCAAAATTTTTTAATGCGGATTCATCAATCCATTAGATCTTTTGCCACTTTGCCACTTCAGTCCAGCTTTTTCTCTGTTTCCCTTCCTTAAGAATGGCTTCCTGACAGACACCCTCCCACAGAGACCATTTACGACAAAGCTTCGGAAAACAGTAGATGGATCAACAGAAGGGTCAGAGGCATCTCTTAGGTCTGATGTCAGGTCTTTGCTGGATTTTATCCTACCTCTTAAAGACATGACTTTCAGATACTGTTTTAATCAAATTATTAAGAGATGAAGTGTTGCTCAAGACTTTTGCATAGTACTGTAATTATTTTCTTCTGGCTAGAAAATGTACCTTTCGGCTGCTCCTTTGTATTCTCCACCAAGGGGTCACCACAGCAGATTAATCTGCACTAGTAATTTGGCAGAGGCTTTACACCGGATGCCCTTCCTGATGCAACCCTCCATGGTGGAGAGGAGCTTGTGACCCCACCTGGAATCAAACCACGGACTGTTCCCTTGTTAAGGTGAATGCACAAACCACTGCGCTGGCAAGAAACCAAGTAGAAATGACTTTAGTAGGGTTTAGTTGAATTTCCAGTGCACCCCCCCCCAAATAATTATTGCTTCTAATAAAGGCTGTGTTTTGAAAATTGCTTTTTTTAATCACTTTTAATCCTATTGACTTTTCATTTTGTGATTCCTCCTTTTATTTCTTTTAATTATTGTATTGTAAACTTTGTGTCTCTTATCTGTGAAAAAAACACTATATAGATAAATTTAGCTTATTTTGCTTACCAGTCAGTAGATAAATCAATCCAAACACCTCTGTAATAAAGCAGGCTCTGGCTGCACCTTTTTATCTTTTTAGGTCTCAACAAAGAAGCTTTTAATAATTTACCCATGTCTTTTACAAACAAGTGAACAGGACAAGAATTTGCAGAACAATAGTGAAAAGTGACACGTAAATATCAAATTTTAAAAGGAAGGATTTCAGTTTTTACCGTGAGGGTCAGAATACACGATTTGAACTTATAGGATGTGATGTTCACTTCCGTTTCAGAAACTCACTGGCTGTACGAGCTCCACTCCTCCAGCAAACACAGCTCCGTTCTCCTGGGCAACTTTGGCTTGATTAGCATCCTGCAGAGAAATAACGAAGACACCCGTGCCCATTTAAATCTGATTTGGGCGCGTCAAAGTTTGGCAGACCCCACCGCTGTCATTCATTACGGTCGTTAACATGCTCATCTAAGTTACAACCCACACCCTATGCCGCTCGACAGGGAGATTAATCAAACCCTGCTCGTCGGGTTCTGCGATAAAAAGCAGCCACGACCAGAGCTCATTCATTACAGACAAACAGGGAGACAAATAAAGGTGCTGCTGCTGCACATCTGAATCATGCTCAGACAAAATTAAAACAATTCATCAACAACAGACACACAAATGCCTACGAAATGAAGATTCAGTGAGGCTAAAATAAAAAAGTTTTTACCTCAGTAAAAACTAAAACTCTGTTTATCTCCGTCTTGAAGGGGTGAGGTAAGTGCACAGTGCTGACGAAGGGGTCGACTTTTTTCTGTAAGGAGAAAAATGTAGTCATTTATTTTGGTTTACAACACCGATTGTGCTGCAGGAAAAGAAAAGATCTGGAAATAAACATAAGGAAAAAGTGGAGGTGTCAATCATAGAGCAAGCATACATAACCAAGCATTAAATCTATTCAGCCACCACTTTAAATTTTTATTTCTCTAGAGTGTTCATAATTCATAATGCAAAGGAACATTAGTTCTGCAGTGACAGACAGACAGACAACAGAAAGACAGAGTTTGTCTCCTGTGGGTCGTCTGGACGGCACAGCAGCAGCTCTGCAGTCCTGTGATGTGTCAAAAAAAAAAAAGTCTCATGAGGTTTTTATTCCTCTGTGTCACACTGTTTTCAGCAGATTAACTGAAACTGCTTGTGTTGCGAAGATTGATGTCATGAATAACCCTCAGATTGGTGGAAGCGAGGCGTGACAGTGACAACCAGAATGGGAAAGCACCAAATAAGTCTGCCAAGTCTGACTGCTAAAATTTGTCTCCCGCACACACACAAACACACATACTGGCAGATGATCAACCCTCATCAGGATGTTCTCTTCTATTCTGAGGATTCAGTTTGATGATAAAAAGAAAAAGCAGCCGATGGTTTCTGGGACACGGCGGCGACTAAAAGGACTTGACGGAACTAATGCAGGCATACCAACAAAGTAAGAAAAGCAGGGAGCGGTTCAAACGTGTAATACAAATCAGCTTTAGGTGCAGACATGACCAAACTCTGCTGTGGTCAGAAGTTTGGGCTGTACCGTTTATGAGGATGGTACAAGTCAAAGTAACATCCACGTAAATGTCAGGACTCGAGGTTTCCAAGCAACTGCATTGTAAAAATATCATAATTTAAAATGAACCCCTACAATAAAATCTGTAATTTAGTTCTCCTGCAAGTTCCAGAGCGTCTAAAGATGGTCTTACGTGGGAATTAAGATAAGAACTACTTTAATAATCCCATATTTAGGAAACTGTTTTGTTACAGAATCCAAATAACGAAAGTATTATAAAGAGTTATTGCTTGTGGTACGAATAATTTTCTGTATCTTTCCTTGTGGCAGAAGAGCTGAATCAGTCTGTTAGGAAAAGTGTTCCTCTGGCTGTCCAGGAAGTGGTGCAGAGGGTGGCCAGGGTTATCCATGATGGATAACAGTTTATTCAATGACCTCCTCTCCACCACAGCTTCAGAAGTGTCCAGTCTGCATCCAATCACAGAGTCAGTCTGTTGGTGTCTATAGGCTCCGATGCTGCTTCCCCAGCAGATGACAGCAAAGTACACTGTGCTCGCCACAACAGAGCTTTTGCTACATGCTTTGAAGGATGGCAGATTTCCTTAGGAAATAGCCTGCTCATCCCCTTCTTGCATTCAGCCTCTGTGTTGGTCTTCCAGTTCAGTCTGCTGTCGAGATGGATGCCAAGCTACTTGTACTCCTCCACCATATCAACATCAACAGCCTGAATAATACTTAATTTAGTCATCCTTGTCTTTATGCTTTGAATCTCAAGGTGAATACAGCCAGATATCTTAATTGCACGTCATCCCTCTCTACAGTTATGTCTAATGAAAGCACAAATGCTGCTAAAAAACAAAAAAAATCTCTTCAGACCTTTTATCTAATAATGCCATTCAATTATCATGAGCTGCAGTGTTTTTGTCACGATTACCTTTTTCTCCAGCTTCATGTCCAGTTTCAGATCGATGTAAACTGGCTGATCGTGCGGAGTGAAGTCCAACGCCTGAAATTTCTTCAGCATTTCAATGGCGGCTGGCACGTCGTACATGGTCCTAGGGTAGTACCTCATAACATACACATCATCCACAGGCGCCCACGCTGTCTTACCAAACGGCTTATGTCTGTTTTTGTCATCGATAACCTTCTTCTCTTTCTTCTCTTCCTTCTCCGTGCCTGCTTTTTTGTCTTTCTTTCGTGCCCTGACAATCGAGAAAGGAGACGTTAATGTGAGTCAAAAGTCAGCCTCTGACATCTCGATTTTATGGTTCATATAGAAAGAGACCAACCAGAAAAATAGTTAGGATGGGGTAAATGTGTAAAATTACTAAGTGGGTGAAGCAGAAAAATACCAGAAAAAATCCAGGAATATATGCCTGGATGAAAAACTTTAGCTCTAAAGGTTTGTAAACTCACTTGACAGCTGCAAAAGTCCTGACAGGTAGATTCCTCGGTGCAGTCTGTGATACACCCATGTAAGCAGGGCCGCTGGCGCTCAGCAGCTGCCTCTGACATCCTGCTAAAACTGTGAAGAGAGAGGGGAGAAAAAAACTGCACAATGAGTTCTGAAAACAGAAATGCTGTTCTTTTTTTCTGTAGAACATGACATCAAACTGCATACCACATTTAAGAGAGATGTTCTGCGAGTTTAAAAAAACACACTTTAACTTCGATTAAACCAAGTGCACCAAAGAAGGCATCGATGTTTAACTGCCTAATGCATGCTTTCGAAATATTTCCCTGTGATGCAAAACCTGCAAAGTATCAGCACCCCCAGTGCTTGGTCAAACATTTAGCAATATTTGTCACCCATGACACCCTGTTTAAGAGGATCTAAACCTTTCTTTTTATATGTTGTTAATGTTGTGATGTCAGCAGGGATCATGTGCGCACTGAGGAAAGTTGGATCATCACAGCTTAATTTATTAGTTATACAGGTCATAAAGCAATTGATGAAAATCCTATTTTAATAAATAGAAAGAAATAAACATAATGTTATGATTCTGTTGGGATTGACTGAATTTACTATATTGATGTTCCACTATATTGAGCTTGGTGGCCAGAATTGGGTGATGAAAGGCTCTGCAAAATGCAAACCATTGCAGTGATTTCAGTAATTATTAGTTTGTTTGTTTGTTTTTAAATGAAACTGGATAAGCAGAAGCTGGATGGATGGATTCCTTTTTGTCTTGATCCAAGCCTAATTACACAGATGTGAAATTATCTGGAAAGCTGAACATATTTTTTTAGATCTAGATCAGAGGCTTCTCAATAACAATTCTACACTTTACCAAGACCTAGAAATACTAAAAATACATTTTCAATCTTGTGGAGTAATGCTGGTATGACCTCACCAGGAAAAGGGGTGCATTTTATTGAAACAGCTGAAGATTACAATGACTTCCCTGCAATTTTCACACAGTGGGCTGGACTGGTCCCCTTGGCGGGCCGGTTCTGGTCCCCATATTGTGAAATTTCACTTGATTTTCTTAAGAAATATCATGTGATTTATCCGTTTTGTAAACGGATCGCTTGATAAATGAGAAAATACTTTAAGAAGTGGGCAGTAGGGTAAAGCCAAGCCAACTTTATTTATAAAGCACTTTAAAACAACAACTACGGACCAACATGCTGAGCATTTAAAATACATAAAATTTGAGTACATAAAATATAAAACACATAAAAGTGCAGAGCGCACATATAGAAAATAAAAGACGAAGAAATCAGAGGAATCATAATAAAACCAAAACAGAGTAAAAAAAACAAAAACAAAATAAAGAGTAAAGGCAGACCCACAAAAAAACCTGCAGATTTTTTCAGTGTTCTGCAGTGATCCAGAGGGATAATCTGTGGAATCCTGCAGAGTGTTTCTTTGCTTGTTACATTATCAACAGTTAGTAGAAATATCAGAATCATTGCTTCCTGGGCAAAAATAAACCAGCCACAGGGGCCCGCCCACAAGCCAGTGTACTCCTAGTGCCGGTCACAAGCCCGGGTAAATGGTGAGGGTTGCGTCAGGAAGGGCATCCGGCGTAAAAAATTTGCCAAATCAAATATGCCGAGTCATAACCAGATGATCCGCTGTGGCGACCCCTAACAGAAGCAGCCGAAAGAAGAAGAAGAAGATTGCTTCCTGGGCAAAAATGTATCTTTATATTTAATCTGCTTTCTCAACATTACAACAGGCTGAAAGAAATATCAATCTACTCAAGCCTTAACACTTTTAATTTCATCATGAAGATACGATGAAATTAAACCACAGCAGGTCTCTTACAAGATGGTAGTGAGGCCTGCTATGATGTATGGTTTGGAGACGGTGGCACTGACAAAAAGACAAGGAGGTGGCAGAATCAGAGATCCTGAGATTGTCACTGGGCGTGACCAGGATGGACAGGATTAGAAATTACATAGTACATCAGAGGGACAACTCAAGTTCAGTTTGGAGACAAAGTCAGAGAGAAAAGGCTGAGATTGGTTGGACACATGCAGGGGAGGGACAGTGGATATATTGGACAAAGGCTGTTGAGGATGGAGCTGCCAGGCAGGAGGAAGACAAGAAGAAGGTTCAGGGATGTAGTGATGAAGGACATGCAGGGGGTTAGAGTGACGGTAGAGGATGCAAGGGAGAAGGTGAGATGGAGTCAGGTGATTTGCTGGGGCGATCCCTAACCAGAGCAGCCGAAAGAAAGAAAAGACAGAAATTTCAGGACAGCCTTTTCCCACCAGTCAAAGTGTCACAGCAACATACACCAGTGACAGGAAGTGGCAAACATATGACAAGAAACACATTCTTCCAAAATTCCAAATATTCATGCAAAATTTGTGGAATTCAGCATGCACAGATTTCAAGTGGTTCTGGGTAAAGGATCTCTTTTGCTTTGGCTTTTCAGCTTCCTTTATTTTTATATCTTGGCTATGGTTTAGGCTAATGTCTTTAAAACTAATTCTCTACATTTAATGAAATTAAAAATTTGGGATAAGTGTTTGTTTACACAATGATTTAACTAGCTTTACCCAGTTAAGAACGAATTGGGCAGTATTTGTGAATTAAAACAACTTTCCAACAATGAGTTAAGGGGGGGTTCAAGGAAAATCAGAAAATTCTATCAGATTTTTTATTTTAATTAAACAAAAGTGCTTGAAAACTGGTTAAACTGGTTATAATAATTTCAATATGCACAGACCTCCAGCCTCCATAAAAATGCATCAGGAGACATAGCCTCCTGGTAATAACATAGAAGCCTCAATGACCAAAACATTTAATGGTGAGGTAGTGAAGCCAATAAAATACAGTCAGGTTAATGCAGTAAATATGTTTCATACTACTGAGTGGGAGGAATATACAGCAGTGTCTCAAACATCCATTATTTATAGTTTGCAAAGTAAAGAATAAGATAAGCTTTTATTAGTCCCACAATGGGGAAATCTGCATTGTATAGAGCAGCAGACAGAATCACTCAAAAAAAAGTAATATATTCACACAATTAAATAAAAAGCAGCAAAAACTATGTCATCACATTTACTATTAAACATATTTACACAACTTAAATTCATAAAATAACTGCAGTTGCAACTGGAGTTGGTAAATGGTAGGCAGTAGATCAAACCATTGTACATGATGGGGGTGTCCATAAACATGTGAAGACTGGTGAAGACTGTTGCAGACATTCGGTTTATTTCTTTTAACTTTTTAAGTTTTCTTGTTGCCTCCTGGGATTAATAAAGGACTCTTAATCTGATTTACAAACTTAATTATTTTCCATCTATAATTAAACAGCTTTCCATGCATGTTTCATTATTTAGTATTACACAGTTACTTATTTACAGTAACCCAGCCACAGGGGCCCACAAGCCTAGCATCGGTCCCAAGCCCGGGTAAATGGGGAGGGTTGCGTCAGGAAGGGCATCCAGCGTAAAATCTTTTCCAAATCAAATATGCGGATTCATAACACGACTCCCATACCAGATCGGTCGCCTCTGGTGCAGTTAGCCAACAGGGTGCCGGTGGAAACTATGCTACTGTTGGCCGAAGACCAAGGAGGGGGAGAGGGAGAAAGCGTGTTAGGAGGCAGCAAGAGAGAAGGAAAGGTAGGAGGGAGGAGGTGAGAGTAGGGACTTTAAATGTAGGGACTATGACTGGTAAAAGGAGAGAGCTGGCTGACAGTTGGTGTGAGGGAAGAGGATGCAAGTCGAGTGAGATGAATGCAGATGATCTACAGTGGCGACCCCAAACGGGAGCAGCCGAAAGAAGAAGAAGTAGATACATATTTACAGTGACGCACTGAGGAGGACACTAAGGATACGTTCACACGGCAGGTCTTAATGCTCAATTCCGATTATGTTGCATGGTCCTGAAGTGACGTGCATGTGCAGAAAACGACGTGATGTTGCGCGCAGCACGCTTTGTTTAGTAAATGTGGATGCTACACATGTCAGTGTGTGTGTAAAACCTCACATCAGTGCTGTCTGTCGTGCTTGCTTTGTCCATTGTTTACATTTGATCTTGTCGTGTATCGCCTCCACCAGTGCAGAATTATGATCTTCGTCTCACTTCAGTTACGTAAAAGTCGGATGAAATGTGACATGACTGTTCAGACTGAGATCACTTTGAAAAACATCGCATACATATCCGATTTAGGACTACACATGAAATTGGCCTTGTGCTGTTCAGACTGTCATAAAAAATCAAATATGGGTCACATATGGGCAAAAAGGGCCACCCCGGCTCCATCCCTGTGTGACACCCCTGCCTTAACCTTGTATTTTACTGTACGAAAACAGTTGAGACATCTGACGGTTTAACGTCTACAACCAAACCCGATGAAAACTAAGCTGTTTAAGGTTAATAATCAATACATTTAATTGATAATATATGTTATCTTAAATTCGGCATAAATATGACCCACATTGACCCCAAAAAATATGACCACCATGACAACTTCTCAGGCTTGTCAGCTCCCATCGTCACCGAAATCCACAATAAAAGGGGTCATTTCATGAATTTAAGACGTGTCTGAGCAAGGAGCGTAACGCCGACTTAAAGCAAGTGTATCAAAAATTAAGACAAAAATACACAATCTTGATTCGTGAGAGAAATGCGTGAGTATTAACAAGTTGACCGAAATGTGTTAAATGTTCGCTGAGAGTCTGGCGGAGGCTAAGCTAACAGGCTAAACGTTAGTGTTTGTATGGAGCCCAGAGAAAAAGCAGGGAGACCTGAAGGCACAAACACAGACGTCCTGGTTTTTAATGTCATTTACAAAAACGTTAATTTGACAAGAAAACAACTGACCTTTCCACACAGCACGCGTGCAGGTTGCCATGTCTGGGAATCGTGCTGAACACCGTGTGAAAACAGAAGTATGGATGATATGGTTCCGCCTGAAGATCCGCCCGAAACCCCATTCAAAAAACGGGACATTCACAGTTAGGTTACCTTTTGTTCAATGAAGAAAGCGTAAATAAAGCTAAACACTATTTCTTAAGAGTCTGTGGGGTACACTCATGTATTCGGCATATATTTATTTTATATTTCTTTACTTATTATGGTAAATGAAAGACTTAAAAGAAAGAAATGTGTAGATTGGGGTGTCAAACATACGGCCTGGGAGCCAGAACCGGCCCGCCAAAGGGTCGAGGATGACCCACTGCATGTCTTTGGAAAATATGAAAAGCAAAGCACCTGAGTTTTGGGTCCACACCACAGAAAACCCTGAAACTTTTATTAGAACAAAATAGAAACAGTGACAGAGTGAGTGTCCATATACTGTAGTGGTTTACATTTGCCTCACAAGCAAAAGGTCCGAGGTTTGATTCCAGGTGGAGACACAAGTCCTTCTCACCATGGGCAAATTGCTAATCAAAACAAAAAAAAATAAGGGATCACAGGGGGTTATGATAAGTTATATTTTGATAAGAAGGCATGAAGTTTTCTAGCTTGGCCATTTTTAACTTAAGTCAGTTCTAAAAGTAAATCCAACTTGCTGTCATTTTAAAAACAATTTCAAATAGGATTTTTGAAAAGGATTTTGAAACTTAAAACAGGTTCAAAAGTAATTAAAAAAAAAAAAACAATTTTCCAGAAGGATTTTTAAAATGCTTTCAAAATCCTTTTGAAAACTGTTTTGGAAAAAAAAAATGAAAAGATTTCAAAAGCAGTTTTCAAAAAGGA
>VUQH01037812.1:7879-37212 GCA_015106775.1 Etroplus canarensis | reverse complement strand
CCACATTTCTTCCTCGAAGACGATGGGTCCCCACTATCCTTCCAGTTTTTAATAATGCGTTGGACAGTTCTTAACCCAATTTTAGTAGTTTCTGTAATCTCCTTAGATGTTTTCTCAGCTTGATGCATGCCAATGATTTGACCCTTCTCAAACAGACTAACATCTTTTCCCCAACCACGGGATGTGTCTTTCGACATGGTTGTTTAAGAAATGAGAAGCAACTCATTGCACCAGTTGGGATTAAATAACTTGTTGCCAGCTGAAAGATAATTGCCCATGCAGTAATTATCCTGTAGGAGGCTCGTACCTGTTTGCTTAGTTAAATCCAGGTCGCGACTTTTCTTTTGGCCGGGCAGTATATATTGACTGTTGAAAGTGGGGCATTTCACTATTTCATAAAAAGTACTAGCCAACCTTGAAATTGATGACAGCAACCAATTTCAAAAAAGTTGGGACAAGGGCAACAGAAGGCTGGAAAAGTGAGTGTCACTAAAAAGAAGGAATATGTTGCAACTAATTAATTTAATTGACAACAGGCCATGAATATGTTTCAGTATAAAAGGAACACCATAGTGTCCCCTGTAGAGTAGTGGTTTGCGCATTCGCCTTACAAGTAAAAGGTCCCTGGTTTGATTCCATGTGGGGACACAAGCACCTCACACCATGGAGGGTTGCATCAGGAAGGGCATCCTGTGTAAAACCTCTGCCAAATTACCAATGTGGATTAATCCACTGTGGCAACCCCTTGGTGGAGAATACAAGGGAGCAGCCGAAAGGTACATTCATAAAAAGAGCACCATAGATAGTCAGAGTCTCTCAGACATTACGATGGACAGAGATTCAGCAGTGTGCAAGAACCTGTGTCTACAAATTTTGGAGCAATTTCAGAATATTCCTGAATGTAAAATTGCCAAGACTTTGAATATTCTATCATCTACAGGACATATCATCAAAAGATTCAGAGACATCTGGAGAAATCTGTGTGCAAGGGACATGACTGAAACCCAGTATTAGATGCTTGTGATCTTTGGGCACTGAGGCACCATTACATTGCAAACAGGCATGATTCTGTCATAGAAAATACTGCATGGACTCAGGAACACTTTCGGAAATCATTGTCTGTGGACACAGTTGGCTGTGCCATCCATAAGTGCAGGTTAAAAGTCGTGTAAAGAAGAAGCCATATGTAAACATGATCCAGAAAGGCTGCCATCTTCTCCAGGCCAAAGCTCCTTTAAAATAGATTGAGGCAAAGTGGAAAACTACTCTGCGGTCCGACAAATAGAAATTTGAAATTCTTTTTGGGAACCTTTGACTCTGCATCCTCTGAACTAAAGATGAAAATAACCATCCAGCTTGTTATCAGTGCTCAGTTGAAAAGCCTGCATCTCTGATGGTATGGGGGTACATTAGTGCCTATAGTACTGGCAACTTGCACATGTGGAAAGTGCTGAAAGGTATTTACAGGTTTTAGAGCAACATATGCTCCTCACAAGACAACATCTTTTTCAGAGAATACCTAGCATATTTCAGCAAGACAATACTAAATGGCATACTACAGCTACAAAGCAACAGTTTTGCTACCTGAAAACATTTGGCACATCATGAAAGGCAAAATATGATAAAGATGATGCTGGACTGCTGAGCAACTGGATTCCTATATTAGACAAGACTGGGACAACATTCCTCTTCCAAAGTCCAGCAACTGGTCTCCTCAGTTCCCAGATGTTTAAGAGCTGTTGCTAAAAAAAGGGGGGGATGCTATACTTTGGTAAACATGATCCTGTCCCAACTTTTTTGAGATGTGTTGCTGCCTTCAAATTCAAGATGAGCTAGTATTTTTCATGAAATAGTCAAAAGTCTCCCTTTCAATGTTTGGTATATATTCTATGTTCATCTATGTTCTTCATTAAGTTACTCAGTTTATGTTCACTCCTCTTCCCCTTCACTCCCATATATCCAATAATACCACAACCCCAACTTTATTGGCATGCGCAAGCATCAGCATGACAGGGATGAGAAGGAAAAAAAAATGTGCAGAGTGTGCGGTTGGGATCAAAGGGTGATTTAACTGTGTCTGTGGCATCAGCTGGAAGGACCTTCAGGCTGCAGCACATGAAAAATTCACTTAGTATTTTTGTATTAAACTGTTAATCAGTAACATTTTTATTGTAACAGAGGAGTTCATTGTAACTCAGTTAATTCAGTACAATTATATCCATATGATAGGTGAATCTACTTGTGACAGACATTCACGTCAATCGATCAAAGAATGGAAAGATCAATTCATATATGGACAGATGTGTTCATTCATGATAGATGGAAATATGGTTATGTATGAGTATCTGTCTTCCCATGAATAACAGAAGTAGGTATTGAAAGGTATAACGGTCTATATTTAGTGACTTTTCAAATGGATGGAGTTGTGGATGTGGATAATTGTATACGGACAAAATGATTCTAAATTCACACATGAAAATATACAATATCTGTATACTGACAAGAGACTGTGTGTCAAACATTTATATTTTTTAAATAATTATCATTGTACACCATGGATGGTTTAGTTGTAACACCTTGCTACAACTCACTCCACTGGTTGGAGTCTAGCACACTTGCTATGTGTTAGTTATGTGAATTTCAGACCCCAGGGAGTGCACACAACATTTGCTAGTACTATTACTGAGCCACAGGTGCCAGAAGTAGCTCACATTAGGCCCAAATGTGTCTCCTGTTTAGACATGTAATTCCCAGCTGAGCTCTGAAAATTACAAAATGGCATTCTTGTTGCTTGAAGTGCTCAAGCTAGGCATCTAATAAGCAGGGGTGTTTTCAGGATTTTTTTAAAAATGGGGTGGCAAGGGGGTGCATGGCAAATAAGGAAATACTAGTTGAATTTAAAAAACAACAAGAAATAGAAGAACTTGGAAATTTGTGGAAAAATTAGGTGAGTTGTAATGATTTCAGTGTGCACAGAGCTCCTGGTTCCATAAACACACCATAGGAGCTGCAGCTGCACCTTAGTAACATGGCGGTTTCACTGAAGTGCAAGAAAGTGCAAGGAAATGGTGCTAATAAAATATGGTCTGGTTACAACAGCAAATATGCTTAATTTTCAGACTGGTAGATGTAAATAACAGTGTCTTAAATGTCCTGTCTTTACAGTTTGCAAAATTAATCATAATTTGTATCTACCATTTGGCTGCTCCCTTGTATTCTCCCCAAGGGGTCGCCACAGCGGATTAATCCTCATTGGCAATTTGGCAGAGGTTTGACGCCGGATGCCCTTCCTGACGTAACCCTCCATGGTGAGAAGGGCTTGTATCCCCACATGGAATCGAAACAGAATCAATAATGATTAGTTTAAGTATAATTAAACCAATACCCTTGTACAGCAAGAAATATTATTTAACAGTAAATAATTATGTTTACAGTAATGCATTAAGAAAGAAAAAAATGTTTATCTTCGAAAAAAGGGGAGTTAGATTTCTTTATCCCGCTTGCAATTTTTGCTCATGACTACACTGACATGAAAACACAATTTTATTGGGGGTTGGAATCACATTTCAGGGGGGCTAGTGCCACCTTAGGCCCCATCTTTAGCCCCACCTAATATATATCAAGTTATATAAACATTAATCTCTATATAATTGTCATGAACAGGGAAATGCGTAATTAAAACCAAAACCAATAACATGTTTTTCTGCTTAAAAGTTATGTCAGGACTCTTTGTGGGTATAGCCAGCCTCAAGTGGCCATCTGAGGACCTGTGGTTTTTGGAAATAAGACTGTTGCTTAATGAAGGTAATAGTTTATTACATTTGCAAAACTAATGGGCAAACTAGCTGGCTAATGGCTACTACTTTACTGTTACAGTGCAGAGTGGCAGCAGTAACTCTCAGCTTAAACCTGAGCAGGGTCCTTGATGTTTGGAGTTTGGATGTTCTACAAGTCCTCCTTGTCAGGTCTCTAGCGTGTGTGAGAATGGTGGACCCCAAGCAGGACTGCGGCAGGCAGGTAACAGAAAGCGAGCTTTATTTCAAGCTGATGAAAATACACAATGCAGGCAGGGGCAAACTAAACTAGACTGGGGAAAGCTAACTAACGAAACCAGACAGGATAACGGAGGCATGGAAGCCGGGACAGGATATACAGGAGACAGACAGAACACGCCAAGACCGGTGACCATAGAAGACTGGATGACCAGACAAGGAGCTGAGGGAGACAGGGGAATAAATACAGACAAGACAACCAATGGGAGACAGGAGGGAGAGGAGCATAGGTGGCAACAATCAGGGGCAGGAAACGGAACCAGACTAGACAGGGGCAGACACAGAGAGGCTGAAGGTCAAAATAATAACAGAACAGAGCATCAAAATAAACAGGATCCTGACAAAAGGAGATGGGGAAAGGGTCATTTCATTCAGCATTGTCTAACAAGTAATCATGTACTAAACTTCAGTAAACTTCAATGTGTGTAGTGGTTTACACATTTGCCTTACAAGCAAAAGGTCTCTGGTTCGATTCCAGTTCGGGACGCAAGCCCCTCTCACCATGGAGGGTTGCATCTGGTGTAAAACCTCTGTCAAATTACCAACGTAGATTAATCCTTTGTGGTGACCTCTTGGTGGAGACTACAAGGTCAGTTTTTTATTGTAATCTGTCATCAATTTGTCATTTGCGAAAAGTTGCTTGACACCGTTTACTGCCCTTATTTCAACATGAAATGCTGTCAGACCACATTCAGCCTGGATTCAAAAACGAACTTTTAACTATATTTAGTCCAGTTTTATGATCTTGCTTCAACACACTTCTTCACTCAGAATTATTCCCATCATTTTTTAAAGGTGCCAGCAGTGACGGGGATTTTTCCATCACTGTGACTGATTACAGTGTAACAAATGGGAAATATTTCAGTACAAGGAAGCAGGCTGACCACCTGACAGCTGCCTTATTGTCCACTAAGTCACAGTTAGAAAGATTATTCTGAAGTGAAAATAAATCCAGCGCCCAGTGATCACTACATTGGTCCTTTGACTGATGACACATTCAATCTAAAACTGGTGAAGAATGGCTTACTGGCCACTTCACTAAGTATACTTGTTCAACAGGTCACTGATGGAAATATCTAATCAGCCAATTCCATGGCTGCAAGTCAATGCATTAAGACATGTAGACATGGTCAAGAAGATCTGCTGAAGTTCAAATCAAGCATCAGAATGGTATAAAAAGGGGATTTAAGTGACTTTGAACATGGTTGTTGGTGCCAAATGGACTGGTCTGAATATTTCAGAACCTGCTGACCTACTGGGATTTCCCAGCACAAACATCTGTAGGGTTTACGTAGAATGGTCTGAAAAAGAAAAAATATCCAGTGAGCGGCTGGGTGAAAATGCCTTGTTGATGCCAGAGGTCAGAGGGGAAAAGGCAGATTGTGTCCAGCTAACAGGAAGTAAACAATAATTCAAATAATCAAGTGTTCCAACAAACGGTATTATTACTACAATATACCCATCTTTTGATGGGTATACTCAACACAAACTAGTTTCTTGAACATGACAATGAGTTCACTGTACTGAAATGTCCTCTATAGTCACCACGTCATTCCAACAAAGCACCTCTGGGACGTGGAGGACTGGAAGGTTTGCGTCATGGATGTGCAGCTGACACATCTGCAGCAACTGTGATGCTATCATGTCAAAACGGACCAAAATCTCTGGGGAATGTTTCCAGAACACTGCTGAATCTCCACCGTGAAGAATTAAGGCAGTTATGTAGGGGAAAGAGGTCCAACCCAGTACTAGCAAGGTTTATCTAATGAAGTGGCTGTGAGTGTAACAAATAACGAACTAACACTTAACTGGGATTTCAGTGTTTGTAGAGATGTAAACATCTGCAGATAAGTGTGCTCCAATATGCACCTAGAATGTCCACTGTACGAATGATGACATGAAACCAAGTCTCAGATGTTTGCTTGAGGTGAAGCAGGAGGGAAGGATTCCCTCCTCCTCGTAGAAGAAGACCTGCCAGTGAACAGGTCAGGTTCAGAGTTTTTTCACTAAACCTGCTTTGTGGAGCGGGCCCCAGCTTTTAATTGAAAGAATACTGTGAATATGCTGCAAGAGTGGAATTTCGTGCCATCTACCTGCTTGGCAGTGTGATTAATACAAATAAGAGGGCAGCTTACAAAGATGTTGCTCCATAGTGCTTCTAGTGGTCACAATCTCCACTGGGTACTTCTAAGGGGTTGTAATTCCTGAAGAATAAGGTATTTATGACTCTTCATCACAGATCAGATCCAAAGTGTGGACATGAACTGTAAGCATTTCCTAAAATTGGCAAAAAAGAGTACATAAAAACTGGAAATTAAGGACCTTGACAGTGTTTTGTTTTTGTATTTTTTTTAATGGTTGCAGCACTTAACAAATGCAGTTTCTTTACAATGTTAGAAGCTCACCTAGTTTGGTCTGAAGAAAGCATCCCCCTCCTCTGATGTGGTAAAATATAGCCATCTGATCTGTCTCCATCATTCCTCTGAGCGTGAAGCATACAACTAAGTGTAAATATAATTTCCAAACAAAATAGTGCCATTTTAACACCTCCTTATTATGTGCTGCTCTGTGTTTGCATTAAGAAAGGCCTCCAGCTGACACTGAACATTATGAGAGAATATTTCAGCAGCTTAATCCTTGCATGCTAACTTATCCATTAAAACCCTAAAATGATCCGATCCAAGTCAGCTTTTCTAAATTACATAAACCTTATTAGCAGAGTTTAACGACTCAGAAAGTGGAGCGGTCACAATACACTCGCCATATGACTGAAATCTCATGCGGGAATGCAGCAAAATGATGTTGTTTTTGAAATCTCATCTGTAATCTCACACGAAAACCTTTTGTTGCAATTGCACCGACTTACCAAGCCATGTGGAAAGTTTTTGTTTGGTCTTAAGTGGTCACAGTACAGTTTTCTGGTGTGACTTTTTTGGCAGGTTTATACATTTTTGTGTACATATCCTAACACTAAAAAAAATGTCTCCCATGTATTATACTTGAATGGCATACGTGTTTTAACAGTGTTCTGAGGTTCCAGATCAAAGATGGTGAATTATGACAAATCACATTCAAACACATTTTGACTGAGGTGCCCATGACTCTGATGAAGCCATAATTTCCATCAGACAGTGTTTCTCCAAAGAACAGACACTTTGTAAAGCCGCAAGTTGAACAGCTTGTTTCTTGACGATGAGATCAAGGAAAACTCTTCAAAGCAGCCTTAAGTGTCAGACAGTGTTAGGGTTTGAAGTTTTACTTGCCTACAGCACATAAAGTTATGTGGATTTTTCTAACCTCAAAAAGAGGTGAAAATCAAAGGGAGCTGGTGAGGAAATCTTCTTGAATACAGTAATTTTTCTAATTTCAGACTGCCAAATAGTATGGATTATTTAGCCTCATATGCCATCTAGTGCTCACATCAGCATGGTGCAACAAGTCCATGCTGTCCAGTACAGGACAGTTCACAGATAATGTATGAATTCTGAGCTTTTGGAAGCAACAGCAGCACTTACTCAGTAATACGAGTTACTTCAGAACTTAAGTAATACACTTGGCAGTTATTCCAAGGTAAGTAACCCAAAACGCTTTTTTATTCTGCAGAGAAAAACAGAACAATTAGGTAAATAGAACTTCAGATCAACATCAAATGCAGAAGTACCATGTAAAAAAATTAAATGCACCCAAACCGCTTCCACTATAATTAAAAGAGTAAGTAACAGCCAGGAGCTGCTAAACAAAATTACCTGCTTTATCGATCATCAGCCAGTGTGACCACCTCCATAAAAGCAGAAGTTGTGGCAGTTTGAATGGTTTGAAGATATCAGGTGTGGTTTAGCCTAATGCCAAGGAGGAAAGACACCAGCAGTTATCTTAGGCTATGTACACACTGCAGATCTTAATGCTCAATTCTGATTTTTTGCTGAGATCCAATTTTTTGTGTGGCCATTCACATTATAATTTAAATGTGACTGCCGTCAGACTCTAGTGTGAACCATCTACGGACATGACATCACAAACAGCACACTGTGTTTGCAGAAATAAATGTGGTTGCTACACATGTCAGCGTGTGTAAAACTTCACTTTCTTTCCACTGACGAGCTCCATCAATCGTGTCTGCCATGCTTGATTTGTCCTTTGTTCACATTTGATTTTGCAGTGTCTCGCCCTCTTCCAGTGCAGAATTATGACATCTGTCTCACTTTAGTGATGTAAAAATCGGATGAAAAGGGACATGACTGTTTAGACTGAGGTTGTTTTGAAAAACATCAGATATGTATCAGATTTAGGACCACATATGAAAGTGTCTTGTTTCCGATTTGAAAAAAATCAGATTTGTGCTGTTCAGACTGTCATAAAAAAAATCAGATATCGGTCACATATGGGCAAAAAAATCAGATTTGGTGTACTTTTTCCTGCAGTTTGAACATAGCCTTAGAGAAGCCACTTTTGCTGCCCAATCTGGGAAGGTTATAAGGCCATTTACAAATAAGCTGAAGTCCATAATTCTGTAGTGAGGAAGATTATTCACAAGTGGAAAATGCCTAAGACAATTTAGGGAAACAAAACAAGAGCTATATCTCAGTCTCTACAGGTCTCAGTTAGCATGTTAAATATTAAAATTCATAAAAGTAATATTAGAAAAAGACTAAGCAAGTATGGCTTGCCTGGGAGAGCTGTCAGGAGAAAGCCTCTTCTCACCAAAAAGAACATAAAAGCATATCTTAGATTTACAAAGTTGCATCTAAACAAACCACAAAACTTTCAGAACAGTGTCGTTTGGACAGATTAGACAAAAGTGGACGTGCATTTCATGAGTAAGAACCCAAACCTCAAACGTTAATGGCACATTTACTGACGTTTATGCAACAAGCTAGACCAGAGGCTACAGTCTGGGTAAGGCCTAATGAAGGATTAGGATTTCCTCCCAATATCTTTGAGAGCAGTTGGAAAACAGAGAAAGAACACAGGGAGGGTGGGACACAGAAATAAGAATAAACGGGTGTGTCAGGAAAGCAGGCATTTATAGATGTACCACCCAAAGGGGAGTGTTTGGGGTGGGGCAAACAATGAGGTAGAGGAGTGGTGATTTTGGCTTTCTTTGCAGCCACAGGACCTGGGCATCTTGCAGTCATTGCAACGGTTAAAGTCCAGACCACAACCCAAGTGAAATGCTGACCGTAAAGCCCACGTACAAAAAAGTGAATTTGGTTCGTAATAATTACTACAAATGGTGTTCACATTGACAATAAATTGGACTTCATTAAACACGCAGAAGCCATCTACAAGAATGGTCAAAGCCGTTGCTATTTTCTGAGATGACTTAGGTCTTTCAGCATCTGCCGGACGATGCTCAGGATGTTTTATGAGTCTGCAGTAGACAGTGCCATCCTTTATGTTGTAGTGTGCTGGGGGAGCAGACTGAGAGCAGACACCAAGAGACTCAAACTGATGCACAAGGCCAGTAACATCAGGGATGCAGAACTTGATTCTCTGGCAGTGGTGTCAGAAAGGAGGATGCTTTCCAAGTTAAGGACAATATTGGACAATCCTTCACACCCTTTCCAGCACTCAAGCATGTTCAGCAGCAGACTTATTCTACCATAATACACCATAAAAACACCATGCTTTCTATTGCTACATCTTTCACATATTGTATTATAATGTTTAACTTTGGAGTTATTTATGTTACATATTGCACTCTATACATACATGTTTATGTGTATTTGATCTTTCAGATTTATATTTATTAATATATATAACTGAGCATCTGTAACAAATTGCAGTTTCCCCTCTGGGATTAATAAAGTATTCTGATTCTGATTCCAATTAATCCCAAACATGTTATGATTACTTTATGACTGAATTTGTTGACTGCTGTAATAATCTGCAAAACTTCGGAAACACATTGCATTAATGTGGGAGCCGGGGTGCCAAGGGTGGGGATTTCGTAAACCTTCACAATATGTCTCAAGGATGTTGCAGACAGTTATAAATGCTTCATAAGGGTCGTAAATCCATCCTGATCTTTTGTAACTACATTAGGCTGGTTGGGCAAATGTTTCCCACAAGGAAATGTGACAACTATTCACGAAGCAGTTGTGAGGCAGGCATGACACCTCATGAAAGTCATAAATACCTCATGACATGTAAATTAGTGGACTTTTCCTTCTGTTTCCCAAATAATTTGTCACATTTCATATCCTCATTGTAACCACTCCATAATAGTTCGCAAGGAGTCGTAAAGTCATAATTATTTCTCATCTGTTTTGTAAAACCTGCACTCCAGAGGCCTTTCCGCAATGAATCATTACAAATTTCATTTTGCGCTAATTCATAATCAAATTCTCATAGGTGGGAACTCAGCTTAAGAGAGCTGATTTAAATTTGAATGAACTGATGCAACATTATAAGGAAAAATGGGCCAAAATTCCTCCACAACAAGGTGAGAGACTGATAAAGTCATACAGAAACCATTACTTCAAGTTAGTGCTGCTAAAGGTGCCTTCATTTTAAGGCCTGTTAATTACAAGATGATGTTATACTGTTCTGATACGTAAAACCCTAGAATCAAAACTGGGTGCTTTTTATTTCACATGACTGACTGTGCTTACTGTGATTTTTATCAGTAACGACAGACTAAACTTCCATTCTCTCGTATTAAACATGCCATTGCCATTACATCATGGTAACTGGGTCAACGTTTTTTATTCAAACTGTAACTAATATTTGAGTCAACAATAAAAACTGTGGCCAGTAAACTTGTGCAACTGGAGATACAGGCGTTATCAAGGTGTGCCTGCGTTGTACAGTAAGCCTGAAGTCCTTTGTGTCTTTGCATGGCAGCATCATCCAGGCTATGCTTTACTTTACCTATTGAGATTAAAGTCAGGTGTTCAGTGTCGGCCTGCCTGCTGGTGACTTGCATACAAATTGCTGTCAATCAATAATGACATGGCAAAGGTTACACAGGCGGGAAAAGTAAGACATGCAGTGTTGCATGTAAAACAATGGGACTTTGTATACTGTATTTCTTCTAGATGTCTCTCTATGTAAGCCTGAGGGCAACTTGAGGTACATTTGTATTTGTGCATCACTGCTGTCACGTATGTAAAATATTTTACATTTTAACGCCTTCATGGGTGAAATCAGGTGTTTGACTCTGAATAGAAACAATTTCTTGTTTGTCCACATAAAGGCTCTTATTAATAAACCTGAAAAAAACACAGAGGAATGATTAATTTATCATATACTGTCTGCAATTATTAAAAATAATGCATTCATTTAAGACTTTTATCCCACTAGATGGACCCAAATTTTACTATAACCCATGAACGAGTAGCTTTTATTCTCTTTTTTATTTATCTTTCTTTTTTATTATTATTGCCTTGTTTAAGACTCATATCATGGGAAGAACTGTTGATTTGAAGACTTACCAAACTAAAATGTCAGTTTTTAAACATGAAAGAGAGAAGAAGTGACATGCAATTAAACATTAAGCAAATTCTCAGTGGGCTACTACTTGATATGAGCATTGCATATTTGTGTAATGCACATTAAATACCCAAAATCAAGCAGATAAACCTGAGGTGGATATAACACTGGCCTTTCGTGAGTAATTGTAAATGCATTTACATTTAAATGATTCACTCTATGACTTCACCCTGGTATCTCGGACGTGTAATGCTCATTATGAATTCATTGCATGTATTACCTCTGTAAAAGGTCACAAGACATATAGCTACTTTGTTATAGGGGAAAAAATAATGACGTACCATCATGTGGCTAAATTTAATTAAATGTTTTTTAAAAGGCTGAAAGGAGATAGTAGAAAGCACGCTGAAACCTTGTCACTCCGAGGTCATCCATCACCCTATCTGTAGCAAAAATGAGACACTGAGAAGATATATGGCTATGACCCCCAGATACCATCTTTATTGTTGCCTCATGACTTCGCTGTCATAAATCACTGGTCATCAGACATGATCCATGGCATCATTACCTTTCTTGGAGGCCTTAACCAGTGATTTAATAAGTTAGGCTTATGCACCTTTAAAAGGAAATTCTATTCCAAGGGTCTGATTTTCACAATAGACTCGTTAACATGAACAATCATTTCAAAAGAGTGAGTTGGTATAAAGTAATTTAATACCTGCCTAAATAGCCACTGTACACTATTTTGATAATATTACTAAAAACTAATCTGCTCAACTACTTTCACCGCTCACAAAATCTTATACACTGTGTATCAGGCCACTGCAGCCAACATGTTAACCTATGGATGGTATATGTGCCATGAATCACTGCTTAGGTCAGGTAACTTACTGTGTCATATACAAAGAAGAACAGGATCTAAGGTGTTCTGTGATATGCAGTTTGTCCTGTATGATGATGCTCTTTGTTTTGTATGATTATTTGGTTTGCAGCACGTTCCAAAGCTTGGTCATTTTTGTAATATGTTTACCTCGTTTGATGTAAAACTATGTCATGTTTTAAACTATAAGCAGTAAATATTTGCTGTAAGACCAATTTGCCATCTCAAGATTCCTCAGGCATGTGACCCAACAAATCTCATGCCAAAAAGGGGAAGTCTCATAGCATGAAAAAAATGTTCTTTTTAAAAGTATTTTTAATCCTAACACGAGGCTTGCTCCACATTTCAGCACCAGCACTGGTCCATAAATACCTGAGAAGTTCTGTGTTTTGCAGCTAAAGTGCCAGAGGCACAAAGACCTGTCTGTAAGAGGTCATTAATGAGACTGCCACCAGTGCGTCACCAGTGCACATAGCATTATCCTGATTTGATTAAACATGTACAGGAGCTGAGGTTGTGTGTGTTGCTTCCAGCTGTGTGAGTTTATAAGATCTACTGACACAACTCTAAAGCGAGTTGCATCTATTCTCACACAAGAGTGGCACAAGAGTAGTGACATTGTCATGGTCATGTGTTTCTGTTGTGATTTTGTGTTTTTAAGTCCTTTTGGGCTTTGCATTCCCAGTTATCTGTATTTGCTTCGCTTGTCTTTATCCTCTGTTGAACCCTTCTTTGTTTATGGTTATGTCTCTTAATACTCTGTGTTTATTCAGGTTAGTTCCCTCAGCGTGTCCCTGCTGTGTTTTTGTCTTCTGTCAAGTTCAGTGTCATGTTGTGTAGTCTTGTTTCCTGTTTTACTCTGGTTTCTGCCCCCCCTATGTATTGTGTTTTGTTTTACTTCCTTCCCCTAATTGTTATCACCTGTGTTCCCTTCCCCACCTATTGCCACTCCGTCTTAGTCTGCGTCTACCTATGGTCCGTCTTTTCTGTCAGTGTGTTCCCCAATGTGTGTCAGTCACGTCTGTAAGTTTGCAGCTTTGCTCTTAGTCTCCATGCCATGTCAAGTCCATGTCATGTTTAAGCCAAATCTAGTTTAGTGTTTTGTTCGTGCTTAGCCTTTTGCACTTTTATCAGCTTGAAATGAAGCTCATTTTAAGTTCGAACCTGCTTCCTGACGTCCTGCATTTTGGGTCCTCTCATTAATATGCTAATCGTAACAGACATCATTAATTATTCTAAGAAGTCAGTTACCTCTACTAAGGGTTGAAGTGAGGTTTGGCAGAAAGTAGTACAGTATGGTGCAGCAGGCCAGTGGGGGTAAATGACTTAATTAGAAATGTACCTTTAGCTGCTCGCTTGTATTCTTCCCAAGGGTTCACCACAGCGGATTTTACAGGATACCCTTCCTGATGCAACCCTTGGCTTCCCACCTTAGAATCAAATCAGGGGAAGTTGATGGTGTAAACCATTACACTACAGGGACAGAAATGACCTAATTAGAAATAAATTGCAAAAAATTTTTATTGTTATTTTATTGTTATTTATCTCCAGTAGATTAGTTTTCTTTGTTTATAGGCTGTGATTAGTTGTTGCTGGTTCTGAGTTTTACTACTCTCTGTGGATTTAGCCACCTACATTCCACAATACACGCAGCAATTATGGCTGCTTTCCAAGCTCTTGCCAATATAAAAGTGGAATTTGGCAAGTGTCACTAAAGGACATCATCGGGTCACATTTAAATAGATGACTCCTTCTCCTTTGTCCCCATTACTGTTCATAACTGGAATTGGACAGAATTTCTAAGTGCATCCATATGGTAAAGGGTGTCAGATTTGATGATCTCAGGATCTCGTCTCTGCTTTTTGCAGGGTCCTATTTACATGCCTAAATGCACTGAGTTGCTGCCATGTCATTGGCTGATTAAATATTTGCATTTTTACCCTTTTATATTTGCTGTTTATACATCTGGATTCTCTGCACTGTGGCACAAAGCAAAAATCTGCTATTTGCACACAGCAAAGCAAACACAGCATGATGGGCTAAATACATTTCTCCTGAATGTGCTGTTTGAGACGCATCCAGCTTTGCCCACTTGACATGATTTTTAGCACAGACAGGTGGAAGTGAGGATGTGGGTGGAATTACTGATATTTGTCTGCACCAGCAGTTCTCTGCCGTCACATAGTGGCCAACTGCCTACCCCGAAGGGACTCCCTCAGTGTGCTGTGGTGCTGTTTGTATGGTGAGCAGCTGTGATTCTCTAAAGCAGAGATGAGTCAGAGAGGGGGAGATGAGGGGAGATTAATGAAAAATGATTTATGAAAAAACATCAGTCCAAGTTTTGGAAACCCTCCACTTCAATCCCTCCTTTTTCTTATTCTAACATTCATTCAAATTTAACTGAGACACATTATTCTGACAGATTCTAATATTCAGTACCCACATGACCGAAAAGGAATGAGGTAAAAAACAAACAAAAACAAGTCGTTGATTAATTCAGTCTTTAACCCCCTTAATCCTCAGGCATGTAAACAGACATGCAGCAGCTTTAATGTGTTACCATCATGAGGTCTGCTTAAGCACCTCTGTTGAATTCTAATCCAAGTCAACCTCCTTTTGCGAAAATGCCGCTGAATGTTAATAGATGTTTAGCTGCCTGTGAAATCGCTGCCTGAGAATAGAGGTTGTGGGGAGGCTCCTCAGATATGACTAACTGTAATTTCATGCTAAGCAACCCCCATGAACACCAGCCCCCCGGAGAGCAACATTTGCATGCTTTATCAGTCACTTACTACTGAGTGTGAGGCTGCCTGCCCTTCCACATTTAGACTCGAGACTGTTTCCGTTTAATAAATTACAGATCCTGCGTTGCAACTTTTATCTGGCCTTTCCATGATGAGAGAAACGCACAAAGGGACAGTGTGCTCATGAGTAGTTCCTCCCCTCTTGTGTGATATATTATTCCTGATGTGCTCCTTTGGAGGCAGAGTAGCATGTAATGAGAACAAGCATTTTCAAAGTGTTCTCATAGCTCTGGGAGAGCTGTCAGGGAATTGAGAAGGAGGCTGCACCTGAGGGACGGGATGACAGAAACACGGACAATCAATTACCTAAACTGCTTTTCAAAGCACACAACAGCTCCCCATCCATCCACCTGAGGTTCACTTCAACTACGTCTACTGCGCTGGAAAAATGAGAGATGACAGACAGCCTGACCCTCTGGGATAATTTGAACAAGCTTAAGCGTCACACTTTTGAGTCACCATGATGCATTTAAGAGTTGACCTCCTGCGTTATTTGGGACATAACATTGCAATTTTTAAAAAAAAAAGGCTAAAGCACTTTAGGCCAATTTACAAAGGCGTCATCATGAACAGCTGAATACAAAATACACACTGGTAGATATGAACTAACCAAGGCATATCACAGCCCGTATATAAAAAATTGACTTAGCCACCATGCCATCACTCATAGGTTTTGGACACTGCATTTTAACGCTTCAGCGTTAGTGTTTTGGCTGCCGCCATGTTGTTATTGTTTCTTTAGACAAAAGTTTGCATATTTGGATGAGAAGGTGGAGTTCCAAGTTATCAGGTAATGCTGGCAAGGATGGTTAGTGAGCACAGACACAGAAACTTGCTAAGTAGTGCTAAGAAACAAATGAATAAAGTACTAGAATTTCACTCACCAAATCTGATGCAAAAGGTTATTGGATTGATTGTACCACACAGGAGGAGTGTTGCATTGAAAATGCTCCAAAACGCACCAATAGCAACACAAGGTGTAGTTCAGTGAGACAGCGATCGACTTGTCTGCAGGGCGGTGAGGCCGCCTAGCAGACAGTTATCGATTGCAGTGATTGGCAAGTGTACCTGTGCCAACGCACTTGCATATCAAAGCAGCCTAACCCCTAACTTAAAACCTTACATCCATATAGATGAGTTATAAAAAATTGCCCACAACAATGTTTGTATGAAGCAGGACAATTTCCACAAAGACAACAAGCATTTTTTTTTGTTGTTTCAGGCTTTATACATGCTTTTCATCTATTTTCTTAACCACTTATCTAATGCAAGGTCACAGAGAGCTACTGGAGCCTATCTTGGCTCTCTTAGAGAGAAAGACAATCATTCATGCTCACACCAGCGATCAATTTAAAATAACTACTTAAATCCTAACATGCAGGTCTTTGGAATGTAGAGGGATGCTAGAGTACCCATGCAGGGACAGAGAGAACATGCAAACTCCACACAGAAAGCCCCTAGCCAACCAGAGAAGTCAAACCCCAGTCTTCCTTGCTGTGAGGCAACAATGCTAACCACTACACAACTGTGCCCCCATAAATATGGTCTTTAATGCTGTGAGGTTAGGCATTTTATTACTATAGGATTTTATTTACTGTATTTATTTATTTATTGAGTTCCATGTTTGCTTCAATTTACTGCCCTGGAGGTTGCCACTTTTTAGATAAATGGACTAAAATCAGCTGGTTGCATTTGAATATAATGCAGTACAGTCAAATAATCATTGGTTACAGAAACACTTGGGTAAAATTTTTCAGAGTGAGGCTGAAATCAGCAACAGGTGTATGAAGGGCAGACAAGACTGAGGCATGAACTTGAGGTAAAACGGGAAAGCAGATGCTGGGGGACGGGGATCTAACAGTATATGAAATGACAAGAGAGATGGTAACAGGTGAAGGATGAAAACCGTGACAGAGCACATGATTTCTTGTTAGAGTACTAATTTTGTTTCCCTTCAAAGTTAAGGGCATGTTTTTGAAGCTTTGCAGTACAGGTACGGGTTATATCTTGGCTGACACAAAAGTCTGTAACTCACAAAGTCCAGCACTTGTATAGCTCTTCACCTTCAGCGCAGTTATTCATGCAGCGGTTGTAAAATGATGTCTTAAGCAATGATGACATTTGTCTTGGCCTCATAAGGGCTTAGTGGTGAGCAATAGCACACACTGTCATTACAGATCTCCAGCCAGTCTTGACAGTGCTGCAAATGTCACAAACATCATTTAAATGCAGTACAAGCAACAACAAAGCATGCAGCTTCTGTGTTGAATTTTCAAGCCAGTGAGGAAGATGGATCCCTGTTATAACTCAAATTGAAAGGGGCTCTGGCTGCTCCATCTGGCTCTGCTTTTAATCACAGTGACTCTCTGAACACTGCCTGGTTGCCTAAAAAAAAATCCCAGACTGTCACAGCAGGAAGCACAATAGAAGAAGCTGGAAAAAAGAGGATATGAAGTTAAATGTCTGCCTCACTTGTTGATCACCACTGCAGCAGTCTGCCCTTTCTTTCTGTGTCTGTGCTTTACTAAAGATTTTCTAACATTGCCCATTTTGTTATGGTTTTTTTGGACGCATTTTTGTTAAGGACTCCTACTGGTAAAAACTTTGAAAGCTGTGAAGGTGAAATAATAATAACAATAATAAAATAACAGCAATATTTCGTATGCCTGTGGAAATGTGAAATAAAATTAAGTGTTTAAATGACTAACTCATGCTATTACAGTGTGTTATTTTAAATGTCAGTCTCACTCGGCCACAAAGCTGACACAGTCTAATTGTTTCACCTGAGAAACAGGTGATGTGGACCAAGTCCTTCTAGGTGAATTAGGAGAATTCTTAAGAATCTTTTATCAAATGTTAATAAACAATCATTACACGTGCAAACCTCAGTTAAACAGCAACAGGTTAATAGGATCATTGGGGTCACTTGAAACACAGCCATCCCAAGAGTGAGCCTTGATCCAGTAGTTTTATACATATATTTTTACACTTTTATATTTACTTGAAATTTGCTTTTATTGAAGAGCAGATTATAGAAATTAAAAGGTCAAACATGCTTTTGAAGTGGCCCAGCAGAAAGTTGCTGGTATGTAAAGTCGTACACAGTGGACAGACTTGAGTGGTTGGGGAAAAAAAAAAACATACACTGAATTGATTATTTTAGGGCATAATCAAGAATTGCTTCTCAGAACTTCCATTAGACAAAGCATTTGGTTAAAACAAAGGCCTTCTAGAGGCATGAATAGCACAGTTGATGGATTACTTTTAAAGCAATTTTTATTCAAGGATTAGTGCAAAAATGTCTCACTGAAAAGAAAGAGTATGAATATTAAGGTCATGAAATAGCTTGCTTTCCAACTATGTCAATACTGTGGGCAGTTGTTCATTATTATTCATGCTGATAATGTCTTTCTGCAAATCAAAGCCTTTCATACATCAAAGGGGAAACATGTTAGAGAGCACTATAATTTTAAAGTGCTCTGAGATAAAATGCAGTGTTTTTCTTTCAGCTGAGCAGGAATTTTATCACAAAGATACATGTCTTTTGCAGGCACATATGTCATTTTGTTCTTGTAAGCTTCCAATCACATTGCTTATTCTGCTTCTTTGAGAGTTGGTGGTTAATTGAAGAGGAGAGAAGGTGATGAGGAAAGTGGTTAAAACATATTTCCAGTTCACTTTCAAAGACTGGAATAACCCATTTAATAGTCTGTCATAAATGGTCTGCCAGCCTAACCACACGAGAAGATAAAATAATTTAATCTGAGCCAGGCTAATTACTCTCTGCAGGGGAGTCAGCTGAACAGAGGTATTTTAGGGTTCAACAGCACAGGTCAAAGGTTTGTACATCTTTGTGGGAGTAGTTAGTGGTTTAAGGGCTGTAAAACCTCACAAACACGCTGCACGGCATTCCTGAATTCTGAACGTAAAAGAATTAGTTTAAGCTACAATGACTTAAAAAAAGACCTGCAAACATGACAGTTATGATGTTCTTTCCTTTCTGATTCCATATGTAACCAGTTAGGTCCATAAGATGTGGAACAATTGCAGTTTTCGGAATTTTACCACCATCACAGTGGATTTTGAAATCAAACAGTCAAGATGTGATTAAAGTGCAGACTTTCAGCTTAAATTCAAGGGGTTTGACAAAATATTTGCAATAGGAATTACAACCACCTTCTCACGCAGTGTCCCATTTCCAGAGACTCAAAAGTAATGGGACACTTGACTGACGAACAGTTTCATGGCCAGGTGAGGCTTGTTCTATCGTTACTCCATGACAAACTAAGCAGATAAAAGATCTTGTGTTGATTCCAAATGTTGAAATTCAATTTGGTAGCTGTTAACTAAAATTCTCAATATGAGACCCACAGAGATGCCGGTGTAAGTAAAGGAGGTCATTGTTAGGCTGAAAAACCAATATAAGTCAACTGAAGTGAAAGATCACAGAGTTCTTTCCTTGGTTAATAAAATCCCCTTCACAATATGCACCCAAGTCAAGAACATGCTCAAGGCGGTAGGTGTATCATTGTCAAACTCTACAATCAAGAGACACTTTCATGAATGTAAATACAGAGGGTTTACAGCAAGGTGCAAACTACTGGATACACTCTTGGACAGGAAGGCCAGGTTAGATTTTGCCAGAAAACTGAAAAACAAAATCTTTGAACAGATGAAACCAAGATGAATTTGAATCAGAATGATAGGAAGAGAAAAGTATGGAGAAAGAAAACAAATCATGATCTGTCGAACTTGGTGGAGGCAATGTTATGGCATTGCTGCCATTGGAACCAGATCACTAATGATGGAACTGCTGAGAGAAGCAGCTGCATGAATTCTGAAGCGTACAGGTCTATACTCTCTGCTTAGATTCACCCAAATGCTGCAAAACTGATTGGATGGATCTTCACAGTGCAAATAGATAATGACTAAAAGCATACCGCAAAAGCACCCCAAGAGCATCTCAAGGCAAAGAAACAGGATGTTCTTCAGTGGCCAAGTCATTCACCAGATCTCAAACCAGTAAAGCAGCTTTTCAGTTACTGAAGATAAAACTGAAGGCAGAGAGACCCACAAACAAGCAGCAACTGAACTCCAGTAAAGGCCTGGCAGAGCATCTCAAAGATGGAAACACAGCATTTCATCCAAGAGTTAAAACAATCCTTATATTTAAAATTATGTGAGCTCATCCCATTACTTTTAAGGCTATGAAACTGGTGAGTTATGTATAAAAATGACTGTAATTCCTAAACAGTTATTATAATTCTTTTGTTAAACCTCTTGAGTTAAGGCTGAAAGTCTACACTTCAGTGACATTTGAAATCAGCTGTGGTGCTTTACAAAGGCAAAACATTTTTTAAAAAAATATGTAATTGTTCCAAAACTTATGGACCTAACCATAAACACTCCCAAAATTATTCATTATGATAAAATGTGTACTTTACCTCACAGAACTTGGAGCTGTTGTGATTCAAGAAGGTCTTATAGAGGTTGCAGATGTATGGGGTAAACTGTTTTCTGAGCTGGATGTTACAGACCTTAGTATGTCACAATTACAGCTGAAAGGCCAAATTCAGAAAATGAGATGCTAAAGAGAATGCCTTGAAAAATTCTCCTGCACAAGATTTATCATGTTTTAGTGGGGGGGGGGTTTCACTTTGCAAAAAAATTAAAAATCTGAGAACATGCATAGTTTGTCACCTGTATCCTGCAAGCTTCTTTCCTAGTGTGAACAGGAAAGAAGCCTGTAGGACTTTCATGTCTAATGACAAATGTCTCCAGCTCAGTCTAACAATCAATGATAACTACTTTTGATTTTATTCTATCAGTACAAAACGGTACATTGCAGCTGTGTGTTTTTAATGACACTTTACAGGGTGACAAATGGTGTGAGTATTGCACCTGTGTCAGCATTAAACTATCCATCTCTCCTGCAGTGTGGGTGGCTGAATTGGTTACAGTGCAAAGATTCACCATTCTCCTGAAGCACAGGGTGGTTGAAAAATGAATTGAACTGTTGCGGTGCAATTAGATATGCACTGTGACGGCCATCTTCCATTAGCCAAGGCCATCCTACATATGATTAAAACTAGTGCATTTGCTGATGCCTAAACTGTTATTTTTTATTATCAGCAAATGCAGCACATCTTTGCCACTGCTCCACAGCAGGCCTGAGTCAATCCAAGCCTTTGGCAAAGTCATGAAGAATCTGAAAGGAAAACAATACCACATCAAACATAAACAGTTTTTGACAACAGACATCTTTCTGAATATTATTCAGTTCAGAATAGTTCGACTATTGTGGACCAAACAGGCGACTGTGCAAATATTGCGTTTGCCAAAGACTCAAATGTACACAGACACAGTAGCAACTAGGTGGGGAACATTGCTAAATGATTGTTGGCATTTAGCATCTAAAAAATCCCGACATTTTACTTTCAGCAAGCATAAGTGGGTGTGACTGTTGCTCTGTTTTTGCTGGATGTGAAATAGGCAGCTACACAAGTTTTTAAGGTAAAAACATTTTTATGTCAGTCCCACATTTGTTTCTGCTGGACAATAAATCAGACAGTAGGTTTAAATGTCTAAGAAACTTAAAAACACAAGATGCCATGAAATATTAGATTTGCAGATAAGGATAAGAAAGGACTTATTTTGTATTCAATTTAAAACAGCATATGCAACACATTTTTAAACTTCATTTGGACTAATACAGATTCATCAAAATTCAAAGCCGCCATTTGTAAAAACTGTCGTACTTTTGTGAGCCTTTGCAGAAATCCACACAGGTGCCCATAGAGCTCTGATCAAAAGTGCATGAATGTTTGAGCTGGACTGCAGCAGAGAGCACCCTTAGGGTAAGCAGAGGTGTGCTTTTGTTATTTCAATACTTTTCAAGTAGGCCAGTGGTGGAAAAGTGCTCTGTATTGATCTGCACTCATGGCGGGAAACAGTGTGTTCCCTGTGATACAAACATAGATCGCCATCTCCAGCATCACCTCCCTCTGTCTACTGCCCATTTACTGGCTTCCTCTCTGTCCCTGTTTCTATCATCAGATTTTAGGCTGGCATTTGAAGCCTGACTTCAATTTTTATGATTTCCGAATTTACATTATTGATGACTCCACATGCTTTTGTTCAGTTAAGATAAGAATTCCAACAAATAACTTTTCCTGAACAAGGATTTGGTGCATTATGCAGAAAGACTTGGCTGCAATGGTCAAAGGCACCATAAACAATTTACTCGAGACAGGTATAGTGCGTGGGTGTGTGTCAGTGCATGTGGCTGAGCCCATTAGAAGTGTGAAACAGGCAGCTGCAAGAATAGTCTGCCTCTCATTTGTCTCAGCAGTGCTTTACACTGCTTGTGCCAATAACCACCTCCACCAGGGTGATGGAGGAGGAGGATCAAGGGAGACGAAAGGAGGCGGCAAATGAGACAGAAAACTAGACTCAAAGGACGGAACAGGGAAAAGGGGGTAATGAATGTAGATAAAAAAAAATTGATCCTGCTGTCACTGACCATCGTTACCAACCCACACCATCAAAAAATAGCTAATGAGAGTTTGCCTTTGCCATGTTGCAGGGTAAATGGTGAAGCGCCAGTGTAGTAAGTGTTGAAAGTGACCTGTACCCATACCATAGCATCATAGTTTTTAGCACAAGGCTGTTGCATAAATGCATAAAAAGCCTGTGCGTAGATGTTTAGGAGCATACCACTTTTGTTAAGGGCATAGCAAGGCACTTTGCTTATTTTGTCTATCTGCGCTCTTCCTCCTCCTCCTGCATTGCCATTTCCCTGACCTTGTCCTTGAGATACTGTACTCCCCTCACACACCCAACCCTATCCTGGCTATAACACTAACACATACACACAGGCACACACGTCTCCTTCCACCTAAGAAAATCTGCTAGGGGAACTGCTTGACACACACTGAATGTCATTAGCAGATAATCTGTCACGCTCTCTGAGTTTAACACTTTTTTCTAACACTCCAGGTTGAAGTTCATACACATGGATTTTCAAGTGTATGCATACTATGTGTGTGTGTTAGTTTTATTGCCATCCATTCCCTTTGGGTATGATCTAAGATTGCACTGCATGGTAGGTCCTCATACAAATGGATTGCAGAGCTTCAGTATAGCAATAGTGTAATCCCCTCTGATTACAGCAGACATTAATGTTTAGCAGCTGGGCATCAGGAATATGAATGGGCTTCGATCAGTGGCTTGTCTGGTGTGAATAAACCCTCAGATAGGATTAACATGCATGAAGAAAAAAGACACAGAGACACTTATCGATTAGAGACTTAGACAGACTGATCAGCTGCAAAATTAAAATCATTGGGAGGTGGCATGAATAAGATTCGTTACAAATACAATGTTTTGCTAGATATCGTTGGGTCCTGGCATTTATTTCGATGCTACATGGCCATGTATTACTACTGCTCTTAATCACACCCCCTTATGCCAAAAGCATTCCTAGATAGCAGCAGTTTACCCCAGCAAGCATAATGGAGCTGCCAGGCTGCAACAACTGCTCAGGAAAGGGTCAAAGAACATGATGAAGCACACAGGGCATTGAGACAGCCTGCAGTCTCCCCAGTTCCCTATCCAATCAAAGATCTGCAGGATGTAAAGGAATAAGCTTGATCCATGGAGGCCCCACCCTGCAACCCAGAGGAACCAGATGATCTTATCTCAGCGTCCCAGTGCCAGAACACAGGAGATTTCCAGAGATCTTCTGTCCATAATCCCAACAAATCAGAGTTGTTTTGGTATCAGGAAGAGGACCTACACAATATTAAGCAGGTGGTATTAAAGTTTTGGCTGAACAGTGTACCAGAGTTGTATTTCAAAATCTTTATCAATCATAAATAAATCATGTGTGCAACATAACAACGATGAGTGGAACAAAACATCAACACAGCAATATTGTATATTGCAGTCTCTTTTCCTGCAATAAATTGCTAGTATACAGCCAAAAATACTGATATTTTTATTAAACATGTGGCTCTAAACAGTTTGCATTTCCAGATGAACTCACCATTCAGTACTTTATGACTCCTTGTGGTAGTGTTAGAGGATCAAGTAAACAGAAGGAAGAAGGAGGAACTTACAAGAGGAAAACAGCTTGGACAGCAGGGGAAAGCAAATCAGACAGAATTAATTGAACAGACTCATTATTATAACAATAATGCTGATTATGCATCATTTCCTTTTCATGCCTCAGTTAAAGAGATGCAGAGGTGTATTACAGGTCTTTTGTTGTAGAGTATTGCAGAATCCTAGTACTGTGATTTCATTGTTTTCATGGGCAGTCATAATAGTACTGTATTGGGAATTACTCTGTAACTCCCACACCTAATATTGATTTGCTTACGTAATGACTCAGTCCAACAACTATACAGTTTATTAAACTGTATATGCATTCATTAACAATAACCAACACACAGAAAGAAAATGTTGGCCCTAAACCAACTCAGGACTCTTCTTACAGTTACAGTGCCGCCTTGTGTGGCTGTGTCTGCTTTGCTGGCTCGGTATGTGGCCCCAGGTCTCAGCATGCTGCTGCATTAATGGAAAAGCATTTTAGCAGATATTAAACAGCTGTGCAAATCAACTCTTCTCTGCGCTATACTACAGAACCTCTCCTCCTGCAGCTGATCTAAAACCAAATCAAATGACCAGTAATATTTAAATTGACATACATGTCATTTAAGCTGAATATATAAAACAAAATCAGGTCTCTGTGTCAGTGTTAGACCTGTTTTTCTCTCCAAACTTGCCATTCATCAGTTCAAACCACCTGCTAGGAGGTTGATCTAAAAGCAGGCCCCAGGATATAGGATTAGCCCTCTGAGGTGTATCGCTCTCTAAGGGACTATACCCTTTAGGTGGCTAATCTTACAGCCCTCTTTAAAAGAAAAAGGTTCTGCTGTCACGTTAATGAAATCATTGATATAAGTTGCACTGGGGATAATGAGCTCTTGCTCCCCTTCTTCTGTGAAAGAAAGCTTCATCCTCCTCAATGCTTCACCTTAAGTTTATGTACCTTCAGCTGCTCCCTTTCATTTTTGATCACAGCAGGTTAACCCACATCAGTAACCTGGGAGAGGTTTTACGCCAGATGCCCTTCCTGATGTAACCCTCCACAATGAGAGGAGCTTGTGTCCCCACCTGGAATTGATACAGGGACCTTTTGCTTGTAAGGTGAATGTGTAAACCACTACACTGCAGGGACACATCAATATAATTTTATAAATATGCAAACTTTAAACAATATCACATGCAGTAAAAACTATTAGTTTATTTGTGAGTGGAAAACAATAATTTTAACTTTTGACAGATGGATTCCTCCTCATTTACCTGGCACTGGTTTGGCCCACTGCCTACAATTCCCTAACGCCTTTATTTTGCAAACTGCAAATAAAGGATCTGTGAGATACTTTCATTTACTTGTATAATATACACTAACTGAGTCACTGCAATATATCCATATTAGGCTACAATGTTACCCTGCCTTTTATTTTCTTTGGCATTTACAACAAAGTTGGATTTCCTGGGTTAAAACAAACAGTATCAGAAACATATACAGCAAGTAATTTTTAAAAAAGCAGTCAATAATGTCGTAGTGTCATGTTATTTGAAGGTAAACAAAGGAATTACAATAAATCTATTGCAACAAGTTTAATGACTATTGAAAAGTAGAACTCATAATCATAATTGCTGGTGGAAACATTCAATGTGCTGCATTTAAACACTTCAGATCTGAAACCTATGTATTTAGACTAGTTTAACAGGTTACTGTAAACATGCAGTGTTGTGCTAAAGTCTCAATCCACCCCTCAGTTTACTAGGAACATAGTGACCACCTTTATTCTTCAAAACAACCTGAACTGCCTTAGACAAGCTTTTTTTGGAATTTCTTTAAGTAGTCTTCAAGAATAGTTCTCCAGGATTCTTGTCATGGTCTGTATTTTAGTTTGTGTTTTGATTTCTGTTTTCCGCTTTTCTGTCCCCTGTCTGGCCTGTTCCCCCTGTTAGTGGTCTTCGTCTCTGTCTGCGTCAAGTCCTGTTTTATTTTGGTAGTCTGTCTGGTCCCTGTTTCGCTCCCCTCCCTGATTGTTCCAGCTGTGTTCGCTTCCACCTGTTGCCTATTCATTGGTCTGTCTTCGTCTATTTAAGTCCTGTCTTCCGTGTTTCTCATTGTCGCGTCATACCGGTTTGTTCCCCCTGAGGTTCTTCCTGTCTGTGCTCTCCAGTTTCAACCCGGATTTGCTATGGACTTTGTACCCAGTATTTTGGCCAAATAAAGCCTTCTTTATTCTTGCCTTGTCTGCTAGTCCTGCTTAGTGGTCCACGCCTACCCTCCATGGAAAACCATTACAAGTCTTGAAGGGCATTCCAAGTAGATGTTTTTTTCTTTGTTCTACTTAAAGATGATCCCACACTGCTTCAATAAGGATGAGCTCCAGGCTCTGGGGAGGCCAATCCATGACTGATAGTGTTCCATTGTAAATGGACTGGTGTTTATAAGCACACTTAACTATTGGCACACCTTCACTACTATGACGGGGCTCGAGCTCAGTGTCTTGTCCAAGGACACTTCAGCATCAGAGGAGCTAGGGATTAGGGTGACCAAATCCCGGCAAACTAAATGTAGGACAAAGAGTAGATTTGTGTGGGACAATGTAGGACACATTTGGCATTTAGCATGTAAAGGACTGATTTACTTGAAAGCAACCTTCCCAACTACTGCACTTAGTAAATAGCAGTAGTACTAACCATTAGAACTATTGCTATTTCAGTAGTTGTTTTGTCTAGCTCTTATTTGGGTTTCAGTGGAGAAATATCCATCAACATCTCTTGGATCTGCAAGTTTCTTATGAGACTCAAAACTGACACAAAAATATGGCAAAAAACCTCAATCACCCTCCACCCATTTCACCCTATAATTCAAGGAAAATTTCCTTCTATATGTGCAAATTTAAAACATATTCCACCAAAATTGGCAGAGCTTGTGACTTTGCAGTAATTTGTAACTGCCCCTGACTTGCAGAGTATTACACAGGCTAATCTTAATTCAAATATAATGAAAATTCTTCCCTGATTCCGTCATATGCATCAGGTAAAAGCCAGACTTTAGAAGGGTGTAGGTGCTACAGAGCCAGTCAAAATGTGGAATGATCCACTCTATCTCCTGAGCGACAGTCATTCATGATGTATTTTTCCAATCAGCTGGACTTTTACTGTATTGGCAATGTGTTTGGGATTATTGTCATGCTTGCCATTGATAATCAGACGCTGTCCAAATGGTCTTGCATGATGGATCAAAATCTTTTCTGTCTTCTAGATTTCTGCAGTCTTAATTTCATTAGTTTTCATCCCCAATATCAGTGACTGAAATGAAGCTGTAAATCAAGGCAGAACCCCCACCGTGTTTTGCAGATGACTGTAGACTCTCATTGTGGTACCGCTTTCCTGACCTCCTCCATACATACTGACAATGATTTTAACCAAGAATTTAAAAAAAAACCTGAAAGACCTTCAGAAAGCCAGGATAACTATCGCTCAAAACTACTTAAAAATTTTAAGAAAGTCTTGCTCCTCTGAAGCAAAATATAAAGAAATGAGGAATGGCTTGAGACTTTTTCACAGTACTGTATATGACATGTTTTCTACATATCCAGCTTTGGACACTCCTTACAATATGACAAATGTGTTTCCACTGCCACGTATTACATGCAGTAATTTGTCATTAAAATGAATTAACATCACTTCGCTAGCAGGTTAACATAGCATGGCAAACTTCAATGCAAAGAGAATGCACGATTCTAGACATTTGTAAACTCATTGTGTGGCTCCTCTGATGTAGTTCTAAGCAGAGGTCCTGCACAGCAGCTGGACTCCACGCTTCAGTGCGTCCAGTCCGCCATTGATGGCCTCTACCTGTAAACTTTCCTGTTGAAGAGACTGAAGTGCCTCTCATGTCCCACAGAGACTGTTTTTGTGTGACGCAGTGGCATGCTTAGCAATTTGGGGCTTTGTATGATCTGTTTTACAAAAATATCCCCGCTGCATGTTTGAACTTTAAGGAATCTGAAACACTAACACAAAGTTGAACTATTTATGTAAATATAATCATGGGGATTATGGGTAAAATATTGTTTCTTAATGTTATGAGAGATCAAAGGGTCTTAAGAAAATGAGATGCCACCCCGAGCTTAAAAATGTTTGTTTTGCCTCATTACACCCAAAGAAATCTCATGATGCTAATGATGTCTCTGAATTATTTTGTCCTTGGCTTTGTGCTCACAGCTGTCACACTAGAGTAATGACATTAACTGCCACAAATGTTACAAGACCCTTACTGCAATCATGAAAGAAAGGAGAGCACAGTATTGATCTCACATTTTCTGAGTCGGTTGCTGTTTGCTCAGAATAATTAGCTGATGCAGGCGGCCTGCCTGCCTGCCTTGGTCCTGTTTGAAACCAACGTGGGAGTCAGAGGGAACTTGGTTTCAAATAAACCTAAAATCATTTCTGCCCAAGTCACTGCTCCTAATTTCCACAGTACACCAGTTGTGACAGACTGCACGAAATTGCTATGACAGCGTCAATTATGGCATTGCTGTACAAGGTGGAGACAGATGTAGGTAGACATTGAATCAACAGATGTGGAAATTTTCACCCCTGAAACCCTGAATACAACATTATCATATATTCTGCATCCTACACAGAGACACATACTTTCTCATCATCAGACAGCGATGCATTTAATCTCCCACCCAAGCTCAGACATAATTAGAATGTCAAGGATGCAATTACATCGGGGAGGTCAAACATAGATTTTGCAATAGTAATTCATGATGTTAGTTTCAAAACAAATGGCCCTTCACTGATGCAGCAGCAGCTGCAAATGAGCTGTAGTACATAATAATAGCATCTCAAAGTGATGGCTCATAGATCTGAATGATACAACAGGCAAGTTCACTGAGATATTTTGTTGTCTGTAGAGCGATGGCCTCAACATGGTACAGCTTAAATAAGGCTTTCTTTGATACACAGTTAATGACAAGACTTACAGATTTATTTGTATCATCTGTAAAAAAAAAAAAAAAAAAAAAAAAAAAAAAAAAAAATCTTAATTTTTAATTTAAA